>CATLJZ010000003.1:0-27000 GCA_949987695.1 Merzomyia westermanni
GAAACAATACACTTTCCAAAAATGTATAGTTTCACTAGTATATATTAATTTTAAAAAATGCAAAGTTTGATAGGTCTACAACGCTCCGTTTAGCTGTAAATCGAGTTTAAAGATAAGTTAACTTCAAATGGCCATAACTTCCACAGTTTTGCTCGGATTTTCATGGCTTATGTATCGTTGGATAGCTGAAACAATACACTTTCCAAAAATGTATAGTTTCACTAGTATATATTAATTTTAAAAAATGCAAAGTTTGATAGGTCTACAACGCTCCGTTTAGCTGTAAATCGAGTTTAAAGATAAGTTAACTTCAAATAGCCATAACTTCCACAATTTTGCTCGGATTTTCATGGCTTATGTATCGTTGGATAGCTGAAACAATACACTTTCCAAAAATGTATAGTTTCACTAGTATATATTAATTTTAAAAAATGCAAAGTTTGATAGGTCTACAACGCTCCGTTTAGCTGTAAATCGAGTTTAAAGATAAGTTAACTTCAAATGGCCATAACTTCCACAGTTTTGCTCGGATTTTCATGGCTTATGTATCGTTGGATAGCTGAAACAATACACTTTCCAAAAATGTATAGTTTCACTAGTATATATTAATTTTAAAAAATGCAAAGTTTGATAGGTCTACAACGCTCCGTTTAGCTGTAAATCGAGTTTAAAGGTAAGTTAACTTCAAATAGCCATAACTTCCACAGTTTTGCTCGGATTTTCATGGCTTATGTATCGTTGGATAGCTGAAACAATACACTTTCCAAAAATGTATAGTTTCACTAGTATATATTAATTTTAAAAAATGCAAAGTTTGATAGGTCTACAACGCTCCGTTTAGCTGTAAATCGAGTTTAAAGATAAGTTAACTTCAAATGGCCATAACTTCCACAGTTTTGCTCGGATTTTCATGGCTTATGTATCGTTGGATAGCTGAAACAATACACTTTCCAAAAATGTATAGTTTCACTAGTATATATTAATTTTAAAAAATGCAAAGTTTGATAGGTCTACAACGCTCCGTTTAGCTGTAAATCGAGTTTAAAGATAAGTTAACTTCAAATGGCCATAACTTCCACAGTTTTGCTCGGATTTTCATGGCTTATGTATCGTTGGATAGCTGAAACAATACACTTTCCAAAAATGTATAGTTTCACTAGTATATATTAATTTTAAAAAATGCAAAGTTTGATAGGTCTACAACGCTCCGTTTAGCTGTAAATCGAGTTTAAAGATAAGTTAACTTCAAATGGCCATAACTTCCACAGTTTTGCTCGGATTTTCATGGCTTATGTATCGTTGGATAGCTGAAACAATACACTTTCCAAAAATGTATAGTTTCACTAGTATATATTAATTTTAAAAAATGCAAAGTTTGATAGGTCTACAACGCTCCGTTTAGCTGTAAATCGAGTTTAAAGGTAAGTTAACTTCAAATAGCCATAACTTCCACAATTTTGCTCGGATTTTCATGGCTTATGTATCGTTGGATAGCTGAAACAATACACTTTCCAAAAATGTATAGTTTCACTAGTATATATTAATTTTAAAAAATGCAAAGTTTGATAGGTCTACAACGCTCCGTTTAGCTGTAAATCGAGTTTAAAGGTAAGTTAACTTCAAATAGCCATAACTTCCACAATTTTGCTCGGATTTTCATGGCTTATGTATCGTTGGATAGCTGAAACAATACACTTTCCAAAAATGTATAGTTTCACTAGTATATATTAATTTTAAAAAATGCAAAGTTTGATAGGTCTACAACGCTCCGTTTAGCTGTAAATCGAGTTTAAAGGTAAGTTAACTTCAAATAGCCATAACTTCCACAATTTTGCTCGGATTTTCATGGCTTATGTATCGTTGGATAGCTGAAACAATACACTTTCCAAAAATGTATAGTTTCACTAGTATATATTAATTTTAAAAAATGCAAAGTTTGATAGGTCTACAACGCTCCGTTTAGCTGTAAATCGAGTTTAAAGATAAGTTAACTTCAAATGGCCATAACTTCCACAGTTTTGCTCGGATTTTCATGGCTTATGTATCGTTGGATAGCTGAAACAATACACTTTCCAAAAATGTATAGTTTCACTAGTATATATTAATTTTAAAAAATGCAAAGTTTGATAGGTCTACAACGCTCCGTTTAGCTGTAAATCGAGTTTAAAGGTAAGTTAACTTCAAATAGCCATAACTTCCACAATTTTGCTCGGATTTTCATGGCTTATGTATCGTTGGATAGCTGAAACAATACACTTTCCAAAAATGTATAGTTTCACTAGTATATATTAATTTTAAAAAATGCAAAGTTTGATAGGTCTACAACGCTCCGTTTAGCTGTAAATCGAGTTTAAAGGTAAGTTAACTTCAAATAGCCATAACTTCCACAATTTTGCTCGGATTTTCATGGCTTATGTATCGTTGGATAGCTGAAACAATACACTTTCCAAAAATGTATAGTTTCACTAGTATATATTAATTTTAAAAAATGCAAAGTTTGATAGGTCTACAACGCTCCGTTTAGCTGTAAATCGAGTTTAAAGGTAAGTTAACTTCAAATAGCCATAACTTCCACAATTTTGCTCGGATTTTCATGGCTTATGTATCGTTGGATAGCTGAAACAATACACTTTCCAAAAATGTATAGTTTCACTAGTATATATTAATTTTAAAAAATGCAAAGTTTGATAGGTCTACAACGCTCCGTTTAGCTGTAAATCGAGTTTAAAGATAAGTTAACTTCAAATGGCCATAACTTCCACAGTTTTGCTCGGATTTTCATGGCTTATGTATCGTTGGATAGCTGAAACAATACACTTTCCAAAAATGTATAGTTTCACTAGTATATATTAATTTTAAAAAATGCAAAGTTTGATAGGTCTACAACGCTCCGTTTAGCTGTAAATCGAGTTTAAAGATAAGTTAACTTCAAATGGCCATAACTTCCACAGTTTTGCTCGGATTTTCATGGCTTATGTATCGTTGGATAGCTGAAACAATACACTTTCCAAAAATGTATAGTTTCACTAGTATATATTAATTTTAAAAAATGCAAAGTTTGATAGGTCTACAACGCTCCGTTTAGCTGTAAATCGAGTTTAAAGGTAAGTTAACTTCAAATAGCCATAACTTCCACAATTTTGCTCGGATTTTCATGGCTTATGTATCGTTGGATAGCTGAAACAATACACTTTCCAAAAATGTATAGTTTCACTAGTATATATTAATTTTAAAAAATGCAAAGTTTGATAGGTCTACAACGCTCCGTTTAGCTGTAAATCGAGTTTAAAGGTAAGTTAACTTCAAATAGCCATAACTTCCACAATTTTGCTCGGATTTTCATGGCTTATGTATCGTTGGATAGCTGAAACAATACACTTTCCAAAAATGTATAGTTTCACTAGTATATATTAATTTTAAAAAATGCAAAGTTTGATAGGTCTACAACGCTCCGTTTAGCTGTAAATCGAGTTTAAAGGTAAGTTAACTTCAAATAGCCATAACTTCCACAATTTTGCTCGGATTTTCATGGCTTATGTATCGTTGGATAGCTGAAACAATACACTTTCCAAAAATGTATAGTTTCACTAGTATATATTAATTTTAAAAAATGCAAAGTTTGATAGGTCTACAACGCTCCGTTTAGCTGTAAATCGAGTTTAAAGATAAGTTAACTTCAAATGGCCATAACTTCCACAGTTTTGCTCGGATTTTCATGGCTTATGTATCGTTGGATAGCTGAAACAATACACTTTCCAAAAATGTATAGTTTCACTAGTATATATTAATTTTAAAAAATGCAAAGTTTGATAGGTCTACAACGCTCCGTTTAGCTGTAAATCGAGTTTAAAGGTAAGTTAACTTCAAATAGCCATAACTTCCACAATTTTGCTCGGATTTTCATGGCTTATGTATCGTTGGATAGCTGAAACAATACACTTTCCAAAAATGTATAGTTTCACTAGTATATATTAATTTTAAAAAATGCAAAGTTTGATAGGTCTACAACGCTCCGTTTAGCTGTAAATCGAGTTTAAAGGTAAGTTAACTTCAAATAGCCATAACTTCCACAATTTTGCTCGGATTTTCATGGCTTATGTATCGTTGGATAGCTGAAACAATACACTTTCCAAAAATGTATAGTTTCACTAGTATATATTAATTTTAAAAAATGCAAAGTTTGATAGGTCTACAACGCTCCGTTTAGCTGTAAATCGAGTTTAAAGGTAAGTTAACTTCAAATAGCCATAACTTCCACAATTTTGCTCGGATTTTCATGGCTTATGTATCGTTGGATAGCTGAAACAATACACTTTCCAAAAATGTATAGTTTCACTAGTATATATTAATTTTAAAAAATGCAAAGTTTGATAGGTCTACAACGCTCCGTTTAGCTGTAAATCGAGTTTAAAGATAAGTTAACTTCAAATGGCCATAACTTCCACAGTTTTGCTCGGATTTTCATGGCTTATGTATCGTTGGATAGCTGAAACAATACACTTTCCAAAAATGTATAGTTTCACTAGTATATATTAATTTTAAAAAATGCAAAGTTTGATAGGTCTACAACGCTCCGTTTAGCTGTAAATCGAGTTTAAAGATAAGTTAACTTCAAATGGCCATAACTTCCACAGTTTTGCTCGGATTTTCATGGCTTATGTATCGTTGGATAGCTGAAACAATACACTTTCCAAAAATGTATAGTTTCACTAGTATATATTAATTTTAAAAAATGCAAAGTTTGATAGGTCTACAACGCTCCGTTTAGCTGTAAATCGAGTTTAAAGATAAGTTAACTTCAAATGGCCATAACTTCCACAGTTTTGCTCGGATTTTCATGGCTTATGTATCGTTGGATAGCTGAAACAATACACTTTCCAAAAATGTATAGTTTCACTAGTATATATTAATTTTAAAAAATGCAAAGTTTGATAGGTCTACAACGCTCCGTTTAGCTGTAAATCGAGTTTAAAGATAAGTTAACTTCAAATGGCCATAACTTCCACAGTTTTGCTCGGATTTTCATGGCTTATGTATCGTTGGATAGCTGAAACAATACACTTTCCAAAAATGTATAGTTTCACTAGTATATATTAATTTTAAAAAATGCAAAGTTTGATAGGTCTACAACGCTCCGTTTAGCTGTAAATCGAGTTTAAAGATAAGTTAACTTCAAATGGCCATAACTTCCACAGTTTTGCTCGGATTTTCATGGCTTATGTATCGTTGGATAGCTGAAACAATACACTTTCCAAAAATGTATAGTTTCACTAGTATATATTAATTTTAAAAAATGCAAAGTTTGATAGGTCTACAACGCTCCGTTTAGCTGTAAATCGAGTTTAAAGATAAGTTAACTTCAAATGGCCATAACTTCCACAGTTTTGCTCGGATTTTCATGGCTTATGTATCGTTGGATAGCTGAAACAATACACTTTCCAAAAATGTATAGTTTCACTAGTATATATTAATTTTAAAAAATGCAAAGTTTGATAGGTCTACAACGCTCCGTTTAGCTGTAAATCGAGTTTAAAGATAAGTTAACTTCAAATGGCCATAACTTCCACAGTTTTGCTCGGATTTTCATGGTTTATGTATCGTTGGATAGCTGAAACAATACACTTTCCAAAAATGTATAGTTTCACTAGTATATATTAATTTCAAAAAATGCAAAGTTTGATAGGTCTACAACGCTCCGTTTAGCTGTAAATCGAGTTTAAAGATAAGTTTACTTCAAATGGCCATAACTTCCACAGTTTTGCTCGGATTTTCATGGCTTATGTATCGTTGGATAGCTGAAACAATACACTTTCCAAAAATGTATAGTTTCACTAGTATATATTAATTTTAAAAAATGCAAAGTTTGATAGGTCTACAACGCTCCGTTTAGCTGTAAATCGAGTTTAAAGATAAGTTAACTTCAAATGGCCATAACTTCCACAGTTTTGCTCGGATTTTCATGGCTTATGTATCGTTGGATAGCTGAAACAATACACTTTCCAAAAATGTATAGTTTCACTAGTATATATTAATTTTAAAAAATGCAAAGTTTGATAGGTCTACAACGCTCCGTTTAGCTGTAAATCGAGTTTAAAGATAAGTTAACTTCAAATGGCCATAACTTCCACAGTTTTGCTCGGATTTTCATGGCTTATGTATCGTTGGATAGCTGAAACAATACACTTTCCAAAAATGTATAGTTTCACTAGTATATATTAATTTTAAAAAATGCAAAGTTTGATAGGTCTACAACGCTCCGTTTAGCTGTAAATCGAGTTTAAAGATAAGTTAACTTCAAATGGCCATAACTTCCACAGTTTTGCTCGGATTTTCATGGCTTATGTATCGTTGGATAGCTGAAACAATACACTTTCCAAAAATGTATAGTTTCACTAGTATATATTAATTTTAAAAAATGCAAAGTTTGATAGGTCTACAACGCTCCGTTTAGCTGTAAATCGAGTTTAAAGATAAGTTAACTTCAAATGGCCATAACTTCCACAGTTTTGCTCGGATTTTCATGGTTTATGTATCGTTGGATAGCTGAAACAATACACTTTCCAAATATGTATAGTTTCACTAGTATATATTAATTTTAAAAAATGCAAAGTTTGATAGGTCTACAACGCTCCGTTTAGCTGTAAATCGAGTTTAAAGATAAGTTAACTTCAAATGGCCATAACTTCCACAGTTTTGCTCGGATTTTCATGGCTTATGTATCGTTGGATAGCTGAAACAATACACTTTCCAAAAATGTATAGTTTCACTAGTATATATTAATTTTAAAAAATGCAAAGTTTGATAGGTCTACAACGCTCCGTTTAGCTGTAAATCGAGTTTAAAGATAAGTTAACTTCAAATGGCCATAACTTCCACAGTTTTGCTCGGATTTTCATGGTTTATGTATCGTTGGATAGCTGAAACAATACACTTTCCAAAAATGTATAGTTTCACTAGTATATATTAATTTTAAAAAATGCAAAGTTTGATAGGTCTACAACGCTCCGTTTAGCTGTAAATCGAGTTTAAAGATAAGTTAACTTCAAATGGCCATAACTTCCACAGTTTTGCTCGGATTTTCATGGCTTATGTATCGTTGGATAGCTGAAACAATACACTTTCCAAAAATGTATAGTTTCACTAGTATATATTAATTTTAAAAAATGCAAAGTTTGATAGGTCTACAACGCTCCGTTTAGCTGTAAATCGAGTTTAAAGATAAGTTAACTTCAAATGGCCATAACTTCCACAATTTTGCTCGGATTTTCATGGTTTATGTATCGTTGGATAGCTGAAACAATACACTTTCCAAAAATGTATAGTTTCACTAGTATATATTAATTTTAAAAAATGCAAAGTTTGATAGGTCTACAACGCTCCGTTTAGCTGTAAATCGAGTTTAAAGATAAGTTAACTTCAAATGGCCATAACTTCCACAGTTTTGCTCGGATTTTCATGGCTTATGTATCGTTGGATAGCTGAAACAATACACTTTCCAAAAATGTATAGTTTCACTAGTATATATTAATTTTAAAAAATGCAAAGTTTGATAGGTCTACAACGCTCCGTTTAGCTGTAAATCGAGTTTAAAGATAAGTTAACTTCAAATGGCCATAACTTCCACAGTTTTGCTCGGATTTTCATGGCTTATGTATCGTTGGATAGCTGAAACAATACACTTTCCAAAAATGTATAGTTTCACTAGTATATATTAATTTTAAAAAATGCAAAGTTTGATAGGTCTACAACGCTCCGTTTAGCTGTAAATCGAGTTTAAAGATAAGTTAACTTCAAATGGCCATAACTTCCACAGTTTTGCTCGGATTTTCATGGCTTATGTATCGTTGGATAGCTGAAACAATACACTTTCCAAAAATGTATAGTTTCACTAGTATATATTAATTTTAAAAAATGCAAAGTTTGATAGGTCTACAACGCTCCGTTTAGCTGTAAATCGAGTTTAAAGATAAGTTAACTTCAAATGGCCATAACTTCCACAGTTTTGCTCGGATTTTCATGGCTTATGTATCGTTGGATAGCTGAAACAATACACTTTCCAAAAATGTATAGTTTCACTAGTATATATTAATTTTAAAAAATGCAAAGTTTGATAGGTCTACAACGCTCCGTTTAGCTGTAAATCGAGTTTAAAGATAAGTTAACTTCAAATGGCCATAACTTCCACAGTTTTGCTCGGATTTTCATGGCTTATGTATCGTTGGATAGCTGAAACAATACACTTTCCAAAAATGTATAGTTTCACTAGTATATATTAATTTTAAAAAATGCAAAGTTTGATAGGTCTACAACGCTCCGTTTAGCTGTAAATCGAGTTTAAAGATAAGTTAACTTCAAATGGCCATAACTTCCACAGTTTTGCTCGGATTTTCATGGCTTATGTATCGTTGGATAGCTGAAACAATACACTTTCCAAAAATGTATAGTTTCACTAGTATATATTAATTTTAAAAAATGCAAAGTTTGATAGGTCTACAACGCTCCGTTTAGCTGTAAATCGAGTTTAAAGATAAGTTAACTTCAAATGGCCATAACTTCCACAGTTTTGCTCGGATTTTCATGGCTTATGTATCGTTGGATAGCTGAAACAATACACTTTCCAAAAATGTATAGTTTCACTAGTATATATTAATTTTAAAAAATGCAAAGTTTGATAGGTCTACAACGCTCCGTTTAGCTGTAAATCGAGTTTAAAGATAAGTTAACTTCAAATGGCCATAACTTCCACAGTTTTGCTCGGATTTTCATGGCTTATGTATCGTTGGATAGCTGAAACAATACACTTTCCAAAAATGTATAGTTTCACTAGTATATATTAATTTTAAAAAATGCAAAGTTTGATAGGTCTACAACGCTCCGTTTAGCTGTAAATCGAGTTTAAAGATAAGTTAACTTCAAATGGCCATAACTTCCACAATTTTGCTCGGATTTTCATGGCTTATGTATCGTTGGATAGCTGAAACAATACACTTTCCAAAAATGTATAGTTTCACTAGTATATCTCAATTTTAAAAAATGCAAAGTTTGATAGGTCTACAACGCTCCGTTTAGCTGTAAATCGAGTTTAAAGATAAGTTAACTTCAAATGGCCATAACTTCCACAGTTTTGCTCGGATTTTCATGGTTTATGTATCGTTGGATAGCTGAAACAATACACTTTCCAAAAATGTATAGTTTCACTAGTATATATTAATTTTAAAAAATGCAAAGTTTGATAGGTCTACAACGCTCCGTTTAGCTGTAAATCGAGTTTAAAGATAAGTTAACTTCAAATGGCCATAACTTCCACAGTTTTGCTCGGATTTTCATGGCTTATGTATCGTTGGATAGCTGAAACAATACACTTTCCAAAAATGTATAGTTTCACTAGTATATCTCAATTTTAAAAAATGCAAAGTTTGATAGGTCTACAACGCTCCGTTTAGCTGTAAATCGAGTTTAAAGATAAGTTAACTTCAAATGGCCATAACTTCCACAGTTTTGCTCGGATTTTCATGGTTTATGTATCGTTGGATAGCTGAAACAATACACTTTCCAAAAATGTATAGTTTCACTAGTATATATTAATTTTAAAAAATGCAAAGTTTGATAGGTCTACAACGCTCCGTTTAGCTGTAAATCGAGTTTAAAGATAAGTTAACTTCAAATGGCCATAACTTCCACAGTTTTGCTCGGATTTTCATGGCTTATGTATCGTTGGATAGCTGAAACAATACACTTTCCAAAAATGTATAGTTTCACTAGTATATCTCAATTTTAAAAAATGCAAAGTTTGATAGGTCTACAACGCTCCGTTTAGCTGTAAATCGAGTTTAAAGATAAGTTAACTTCAAATGGCCATAACTTCCACAGTTTTGCTCGGATTTTCATGGCTTATGTATCGTTGGATAGCTGAAACAATACACTTTCCAAAAATGTATAGTTTCACTAGTATATATTAATTTTAAAAAATGCAAAGTTTGATAGGTCTACAACGCTCCGTTTAGCTGTAAATCGAGTTTAAAGATAAGTTAACTTCAAATGGCCATAACTTCCACAGTTTTGCTCGGATTTTCATGGCTTATGTATCGTTGGATAGCTGAAACAATGCACTTTCCAAAAATGTATAGTTTCACTAGTATATCTCAATTTTAAAAAATGCAAAGTTTGATAGGTCTACAACGCTCCGTTTAGCTGTAAATCGAGTTTAAAGATAAGTTAACTTCAAATGGCCATAACTTCCACAGTTTTGCTCGGATTTTCATGGCTTATGTATCGTTGGATAGCTGAAACAATACACTTTCCAAAAATGTATAGTTTCACTAGTATATATTAATTTTAAAAAATGCAAAGTTTGATAGGTCTACAACGCTCCGTTTAGCTGTAAATCGAGTTTAAAGATAAGTTAACTTCAAATGGCCATAACTTCCACAGTTTTGCTCGGATTTTCATGGCTTATGTATCGTTGGATAGCTGAAACAATACACTTTCCAAAAATGTATAGTTTCACTAGTACAGGGTGTTTTTTTTACAGGTTTGTTTTTCGAATAGAGATAAAACTGGCATTTTGTGGTCAAATCTGGCAACTCTAATGTCATTTATGTTCAGTTTGGTTTGCCATTTCATCATGAACAGGTTGACAAAAGAACAACGCTTGCAAATGGTGCAAATTTATTTCGAAAATAATGGTTCAGTTCGCGAAGTTTACCGTGAGCTCCGTCCATTTTATGGTCGACATAATCGTCCATCAGAGCAATTAATTCAATTAACCATGGATCGTTTTCGCACTACGTTTACTCTATGTGATAATACGCATCCGCAGAGACGTCGAACAGTGCGCACCGAAGAAACAATTGCCGCTGTAGAGCAAAGTGTTGAAGAGGACCCGAATGAATCGATTCGCCACCGTGCACAGCAATTGGAGCTTTGTCCATCAACTTTATGGAAGATTTTGCGCAAAGATCTTGGCTTGCGACCTTACAAGATCCAGCTTGTGCAAGAATTAAAGCCGCGAGACCATGCAATGCGTCGTGATTTTGGTGTATGGGCCGAAAATGAGATTGATTTCGATGCTGATTTTCATCGCAAAGTTTTGTTCAGTGATGAGGCTCATTTTTGGTTGAATGGCTACGTCAACAAGCAAAATTGCCGCATTTGGAGTGAAGAGAATCCACATGAGACCCTTGAAACGCCATTACATCCACAAAAACTGACTGTTTGGTGTGCTCTATGGGCTGGTGGAGTCATTGGGCCATACTTCTTCCACAATAATGCTGGAGAGGCAGCTACCGTTAATGGAGACCGGTATAGAGCCATGATAACCGACTATTTTGTTCCCGAATTGGATGGCATGATTGTGGATGAGTTGTGGTTCCAACAAGACGGCGCTACATGCCACACAGCGCACGTCACAATCGATTTATTGAAGGAAACATTCGATGAGCCCATAATTTCGCGGAATGGACCTGTCAATTGGCCACCAAGGTCGTGTGATTTGACACCATTGGATTATTTTCTTTGGGGATATGTGAAGTCGCTCGTCTACACCAACAAACCAGAAACGTGAGGGGAATTGGAAGCCAACATTCGTGGCGTTATTGCCGACATACGGCCCCATATGCTCGAAAAAGTGGTTGAAAATTGGACCTGTAGAATTGGCTTTATTCGAGCCAGCCGCGGCGGCCACATGCCCGAAATCATATTTAAACATTAATGGCATAAAATTATCCTTCCAATAAAGCCAAATTGATGGACCTTAAAACGATTTTCTTGTGTTTTATTTCAATTCGAAGTTCTATACCCCTAAAAAAAACACCCTTTATATATTAATTTTAAAAAATGCAAAGTTTGATAGGTCTACAACGCTCCGTTTAGCTGTAAATCGAGTTTAAAGGTAAGTTAACTTCAAATAGCCATAACTTCCACAATTTTGCTCGGATTTTCATGGCTTATGTATCGTTGGATAGCTGAAACAATACACTTTCCAAAAATGTATAGTTTCACTAGTATATATTAATTTTAAAAAATGCAAAGTTTGATAGGTCTACAACGCTCCGTTTAGCTGTAAATCGAGTTTAAAGGTAAGTTAACTTCAAATAGCCATAACTTCCACAATTTTGCTCGGATTTTCATGGCTTATGTATCGTTGGATAGCTGAAACAATACACTTTCCAAAAATGTATAGTTTCACTAGTATATATTAATTTTAAAAAATGCAAAGTTTGATAGGTCTACAACGCTCCGTTTAGCTGTAAATCGAGTTTAAAGATAAGTTAACTTCAAATGGCCATAACTTCCACAGTTTTGCTCGGATTTTCATGGCTTATGTATCGTTGGATAGCTGAAACAATACACTTTCCAAAAATGTATAGTTTCACTAGTATATATTAATTTTAAAAAATGCAAAGTTTGATAGGTCTACAACGCTCCGTTTAGCTGTAAATCGAGTTTAAAGATAAGTTAACTTCAAATGGCCATAACTTCCACAGTTTTGCTCGGATTTTCATGGCTTATGTATCGTTGGATAGCTGAAACAATACACTTTCCAAAAATGTATAGTTTCACTAGTATATATTAATTTTAAAAAATGCAAAGTTTGATAGGTCTACAACGCTCCGTTTAGCTGTAAATCGAGTTTAAAGATAAGTTAACTTCAAATGGCCATAACTTCCACAATTTTGCTCGGATTTTCATGGCTTATGTATCGTTGGATAGCTGAAACAATACACTTTCCAAAAATGTATAGTTTCACTAGTATATATTAATTTTAAAAAATGCAAAGTTTGATAGGTCTACAACGCTCCGTTTAGCTGTAAATCGAGTTTAAAGATAAGTTAACTTCAAATAGCCATAACTTCCACAATTTTGCTCGGATTTTCATGGCTTATGTATCGTTGGATAGCTGAAACAATACACTTTCCAAAAATGTATAGTTTCACTAGTATATATTAATTTTAAAAAATGCAAAGTTTGATAGGTCTACAACGCTCCGTTTAGCTGTAAATCGAGTTTAAAGATAAGTTAACTTCAAATAGCCATAACTTCCACAATTTTGCTCGGATTTTCATGGCTTATGTATCGTTGGATAGCTGAAACAATACACTTTCCAAAAATGTATAGTTTCACTAGTATATATTAATTTTAAAAAATGCAAAGTTTGATAGGTCTACAACGCTCCGTTTAGCTGTAAATCGAGTTTAAAGATAAGTTAACTTCAAATGGCCATAACTTCCACAGTTTTGCTCGGATTTTCATGGCTTATGTATCGTTGGATAGCTGAAACAATACACTTTCCAAAAATGTATAGTTTCACTAGTATATATTAATTTTAAAAAATGCAAAGTTTGATAGGTCTACAACGCTCCGTTTAGCTGTAAATCGAGTTTAAAGATAAGTTAACTTCAAATGGCCATAACTTCCACAGTTTTGCTCGGATTTTCATGGCTTATGTATCGTTGGATAGCTGAAACAATACACTTTCCAAAAATGTATAGTTTCACTAGTATATATTAATTTTAAAAAATGCAAAGTTTGATAGGTCTACAACGCTCCGTTTAGCTGTAAATCGAGTTTAAAGATAAGTTAACTTCAAATGGCCATAACTTCCACAGTTTTGCTCGGATTTTCATGGCTTATGTATCGTTGGATAGCTGAAACAATACACTTTCCAAAAATGTATAGTTTCACTAGTATATATTAATTTTAAAAAATGCAAAGTTTGATAGGTCTACAACGCTCCGTTTAGCTGTAAATCGAGTTTAAAGATAAGTTAACTTCAAATGGCCATAACTTCCACAGTTTTGCTCGGATTTTCATGGCTTATGTATCGTTGGATAGCTGAAACAATACTCTTTCCAAAAATGTATAGTTTCACTAGTATATATTAATTTTAAAAAATGCAAAGTTTGATAGGTCTACAACGCTCCGTTTAGCTGTAAATCGAGTTTAAAGATAAGTTAACTTCAAATGGCCATAACTTCCACAGTTTTGCTCGGATTTTCATGGCTTATGTATCGTTGGATAGCTGAAACAATACACTTTCCAAAAATGTATAGTTTCACTAGTATATATTAATTTTAAAAAATGCAAAGTTTGATAGGTCTACAACGCTCCGTTTAGCTGTAAATCGAGTTTAAAGATAAGTTAACTTCAAATGGCCATAACTTCCACAGTTTTGCTCGGATTTTCATGGCTTATGTATCGTTGGATAGCTGAAACAATACACTTTCCAAAAATGTATAGTTTCACTAGTATATATTAATTTTAAAAAATGCAAAGTTTGATAGGTCTACAACGCTCCGTTTAGCTGTAAATCGAGTTTAAAGATAAGTTAACTTCAAATGGCCATAACTTCCACAGTTTTGCTCGGATTTGCATGGCTTATGTATCGTTGGATAGCTGAAACAATACACTTTCCAAAAATGTATAGTTTCACTAGTATATATTAATTTTAAAAAATGCAAAGTTTGATAGGTCTACAACGCTCCGTTTAGCTGTAAATCGAGTTTAAAGATAAGTTAACTTCAAATGGCCATAACTTCCACAGTTTTGCTCGGATTTTCATGGCTTATGTATCGTTGGATAGCTGAAACAATACACTTTCCAAAAATGTATAGTTTCACTAGTATATATTAATTTTAAAAAATGCAAAGTTTGATAGGTCTACAACGCTCCGTTTAGCTGTAAATCGAGTTTAAAGATAAGTTAACTTCAAATGGCCATAACTTCCACAGTTTTGCTCGGATTTTCATGGTTTATGTATCGTTGGATAGCTGAAACAATACACTTTCCAAAAATGTATAGTTTCACTAGTATATATTAATTTCAAAAAATGCAAAGTTTGATAGGTCTACAACGCTCCGTTTAGCTGTAAATCGAGTTTAAAGATAAGTTTACTTCAAATGGCCATAACTTCCACAGTTTTGCTCGGATTTTCATGGCTTATGTATCGTTGGATAGCTGAAACAATACACTTTCCAAAAATGTATAGTTTCACTAGTATATATTAATTTTAAAAAATGCAAAGTTTGATAGGTCTACAACGCTCCGTTTAGCTGTAAATCGAGTTTAAAGATAAGTTAACTTCAAATGGCCATAACTTCCACAGTTTTGCTCGGATTTTCATGGCTTATGTATCGTTGGATAGCTGAAACAATACACTTTCCAAAAATGTATAGTTTCACTAGTATATATTAATTTTAAAAAATGCAAAGTTTGATAGGTCTACAACGCTCCGTTTAGCTGTAAATCGAGTTTAAAGATAAGTTAACTTCAAATGGCCATAACTTCCACAGTTTTGCTCGGATTTTCATGGCTTATGTATCGTTGGATAGCTGAAACAATACACTTTCCAAAAATGTATAGTTTCACTAGTATATATTAATTTTAAAAAATGCAAAGTTTGATAGGTCTACAACGCTCCGTTTAGCTGTAAATCGAGTTTAAAGATAAGTTAACTTCAAATGGCCATAACTTCCACAGTTTTGCTCGGATTTTCATGGCTTATGTATCGTTGGATAGCTGAAACAATACACTTTCCAAAAATGTATAGTTTCACTAGTATATATTAATTTTAAAAAATGCAAAGTTTGATAGGTCTACAACGCTCCGTTTAGCTGTAAATCGAGTTTAAAGATAAGTTAACTTCAAATGGCCATAACTTCCACAGTTTTGCTTGGATTTTCATGGCTTATGTATCGTTGGATAGCTGAAACAATACACTTTCCAAAAATGTATAGTTTCACTAGTATATATTAATTTTAAAAAATGCAAAGTTTGATAGGTCTACAACGCTCCGTTTAGCTGTAAATCGAGTTTAAAGATAAGTTAACTTCAAATGGCCATAACTTCCACAGTTTTGCTCGGATTTTCATGGTTTATGTATCGTTGGATAGCTGAAACAATACACTTTCCAAAAATGTATAGTTTCACTAGTATATATTAATTTTAAAAAATGCAAAGTTTGATAGGTCTACAACGCTCCGTTTAGCTGTAAATCGAGTTTAAAGATAAGTTAACTTCAAATGGCCATAACTTCCACAGTTTTGCTCGGATTTTCATGGCTTATGTATCGTTGGATAGCTGAAACAATACACTTTCCAAAAATGTATAGTTTCACTAGTATATATTAATTTTAAAAAATGCAAAGTTTGATAGGTCTACAACGCTCCGTTTAGCTGTAAATCGAGTTTAAAGATAAGTTAACTTCAAATGGCCATAACTTCCACAGTTTTGCTCGGATTTTCATGGTTTATGTATCGTTGGATAGCTGAAACAATACACTTTCCAAAAATGTATAGTTTCACTAGTATATATTAATTTTAAAAAATGCAAAGTTTGATAGGTCTACAACGCTCCGTTTAGCTGTAAATCGAGTTTAAAGATAAGTTAACTTCAAATGGCCATAACTTCCACAGTTTTGCTCGGATTTTCATGGCTTATGTATCGTTGGATAGCTGAAACAATACACTTTCCAAAAATGTATAGTTTCACTAGTATATATTAATTTTAAAAAATGCAAAGTTTGATAGGTCTACAACGCTCCGTTTAGCTGTAAATCGAGTTTAAAGATAAGTTAACTTCAAATGGCCATAACTTCCACAGTTTTGCTCGGATTTTCATGGTTTATGTATCGTTGGATAGCTGAAACAATACACTTTCCAAAAATGTATAGTTTCACTAGTATATATTAATTTTAAAAAATGCAAAGTTTGATAGGTCTACAACGCTCCGTTTAGCTGTAAATCGAGTTTAAAGATAAGTTAACTTCAAATGGCCATAACTTCCACAGTTTTGCTCGGATTTTCATGGCTTATGTATCGTTGGATAGCTGAAACAATACACTTTCCAAAAATGTATAGTTTCACTAGTATATATTAATTTTAAAAAATGCAAAGTTTGATAGGTCTACAACGCTCCGTTTAGCTGTAAATCGAGTTTAAAGATAAGTTAACTTCAAATGGCCATAACTTCCACAGTTTTGCTCGGATTTTCATGGCTTATGTATCGTTGGATAGCTGAAACAATACACTTTCCAAAAATGTATAGTTTCACTAGTATATATTAATTTTAAAAAATGCAAAGTTTGATAGGTCTACAACGCTCCGTTTAGCTGTAAATCGAGTTTAAAGATAAGTTAACTTCAAATGGCCATAACTTCCACAGTTTTGCTCGGATTTTCATGGCTTATGTATCGTTGGATAGCTGAAACAATACACTTTCCAAAAATGTATAGTTTCACTAGTATATATTAATTTTAAAAAATGCAAAGTTTGATAGGTCTACAACGCTCCGTTTAGCTGTAAATCGAGTTTAAAGATAAGTTAACTTCAAATGGCCATAACTTCCACAGTTTTGCTCGGATTTTCATGGCTTATGTATCGTTGGATAGCTGAAACAATACACTTTCCAAAAATGTATAGTTTCACTAGTATATATTAATTTTAAAAAATGCAAAGTTTGATAGGTCTACAACGCTCCGTTTAGCTGTAAATCGAGTTTAAAGATAAGTTAACTTCAAATGGCCATAACTTCCACAGTTTTGCTCGGATTTTCATGGCTTATGTATCGTTGGATAGCTGAAACAATACACTTTCCAAAAATGTATAGTTTCACTAGTATATATTAATTTTAAAAAATGCAAAGTTTGATAGGTCTACAACGCTCCGTTTAGCTGTAAATCGAGTTTAAAGATAAGTTAACTTCAAATAGCCATAACTTCCACAATTTTGCTTGGATTTTCATGGTTTATGTATCGTTGGATAGCTGAAACAATACACTTTCCAAAAATGTATAGTTTCACTAGTATATATTAATTTTAAAAAATGCAAAGTTTGATAGGTCTACAACGCTCCGTTTAGCTGTAAATCGAGTTTAAAGATAAGTTAACTTCAAATGGCCATAACTTCCACAGTTTTGCTCGGATTTTCATGGCTTATGTATCGTTGGATAGCTGAAACAATACACTTTCCAAAAATGTATAGTTTCACTAGTATATATTAATTTTAAAAAATGCAAAGTTTGATAGGTCTACAACGCTCCGTTTAGCTGTAAATCGAGTTTAAAGATAAGTTAACTTCAAATGGCCATAACTTCCACAGTTTTGCTCGGATTTTCATGGCTTATGTATCGTTGGATAGCTGAAACAATACACTTTCCAAAAATGTATAGTTTCACTAGTATATCTCAATTTTAAAAAATGCAAAGTTTGATAGGTCTACAACGCTCCGTTTAGCTGTAAATCGAGTTTAAAGATAAGTTAACTTCAAATGGCCATAACTTCCACAGTTTTGCTCGGATTTTCATGGTTTATGTATCGTTGGATAGCTGAAACAATACACTTTCCAAAAATGTATAGTTTCACTAGTATATATTAATTTTAAAAAATGCAAAGTTTGATAGGTCTACAACGCTCCGTTTAGCTGTAAATCGAGTTTAAAGATAAGTTAACTTCAAATGGCCATAACTTCCACAGTTTTGCTCGGATTTTCATGGCTTATGTATCGTTGGATAGCTGAAACAATACACTTTCCAAAAATGTATAGTTTCACTAGTATATCTCAATTTTAAAAAATGCAAAGTTTGATAGGTCTACAACGCTCCGTTTAGCTGTAAATCGAGTTTAAAGATAAGTTAACTTCAAATGGCCATAACTTCCACAGTTTTGCTCGGATTTTCATGGTTTATGTATCGTTGGATAGCTGAAACAATACACTTTCCAAAAATGTATAGTTTCACTAGTATATATTAATTTTAAAAAATGCAAAGTTTGATAGGTCTACAACGCTCCGTTTAGCTGTAAATCGAGTTTAAAGATAAGTTAACTTCAAATGGCCATAACTTCCACAGTTTTGCTCGGATTTTCATGGCTTATGTATCGTTGGATAGCTGAAACAATACACTTTCCAAAAATGTATAGTTTCACTAGTATATCTCAATTTTAAAAAATGCAAAGTTTGATAGGTCTACAACGCTCCGTTTAGCTGTAAATCGAGTTTAAAGATAAGTTAACTTCAAATGGCCATAACTTCCACAGTTTTGCTCGGATTTTCATGGCTTATGTATCGTTGGATAGCTGAAACAATACACTTTCCAAAAATGTATAGTTTCACTAGTATATATTAATTTTAAAAAATGCAAAGTTTGATAGGTCTACAACGCTCCGTTTAGCTGTAAATCGAGTTTAAAGATAAGTTAACTTCAAATGGCCATAACTTCCACAGTTTTGCTCGGATTTTCATGGCTTATGTATCGTTGGATAGCTGAAACAATGCACTTTCCAAAAATGTATAGTTTCACTAGTATATCTCAATTTTAAAAAATGCAAAGTTTGATAGGTCTACAACGCTCCGTTTAGCTGTAAATCGAGTTTAAAGATAAGTTAACTTCAAATGGCCATAACTTCCACAATTTTGCTCGGATTTTCATGGCTTATGTATCGTTGGATAGCTGAAACAATACACTTTCCAAAAATGTATAGTTTCACTAGTATATATTAATTTTAAAAAATGCAAAGTTTGATAGGTCTACAACGCTCCGTTTAGCTGTAAATCGAGTTTAAAGATAAGTTAACTTCAAATGGCCATAACTTCCACAGTTTTGCTCGGATTTTCATGGCTTATGTATCGTTGGATAGCTGAAACAATACACTTTCCAAAAATGTATAGTTTCACTAGTATATATTAATTTTAAAAAATGCAAAGTTTGATAGGTCTACAACGCTCCGTTTAGCTGTAAATCGAGTTTAAAGATAAGTTAACTTCAAATGGCCATAACTTCCACAGTTTTGCTCGGATTTTCATGGCTTATGTATCGTTGGATAGCTGAAACAATACACTTTCCAAAAATGTATAGTTTCACTAGTATATATTAATTTTAAAAAATGCAAAGTTTGATAGGTCTACAACGCTCCGTTTAGCTGTAAATCGAGTTTAAAGGTAAGTTAACTTCAAAAATGTATAGTTTCACTAGTATATATTAATTTTAAAAAATGCAAAGTTTGATAGGTCTACAACGCTCCGTTTAGCTGTAAATCGAGTTTAAAGATAAGTTAACTTCAAATAGCCATAACTTCCACAATTTTGCTCGGATTTTCATGGCTTATGTATCGTTGGATAGCTGAAACAATACACTTTCCAAAAATGTATAGTTTCACTAGTATATATTAATTTTAAAAAATGCAAAGTTTGATAGGTCTACAACGCTCCGTTTAGCTGTAAATCGAGTTTAAAGATAAGTTAACTTCAAATGGCCATAACTTCCACAGTTTTGCTCGGATTTTCATGGCTTATGTATCGTTGGATAGCTGAAACAATACACTTTCCAAAAATGTATAGTTTCACTAGTATATATTAATTTTAAAAAATGCAAAGTTTGATAGGTCTACAACGCTCCGTTTAGCTGTAAATCGAGTTTAAAGATAAGTTAACTTCAAATGGCCATAACTTCCACAGTTTTGCTCGGATTTTCATGGCTTATGTATCGTTGGATAGCTGAAACAATACACTTTCCAAAAATGTATAGTTTCACTAGTATATATTAATTTTAAAAAATGCAAAGTTTGATAGGTCTACAACGCTCCGTTTAGCTGTAAATCGAGTTTAAAGATAAGTTAACTTCAAATGGCCATAACTTCCACAGTTTTGCTCGGATTTTCATGGCTTATGTATCGTTGGATAGCTGAAACAATACACTTTCCAAAAATGTATAGTTTCACTAGTATATATTAATTTTAAAAAATGCAAAGTTTGATAGGTCTACAACGCTCCGTTTAGCTGTAAATCGAGTTTAAAGATAAGTTAACTTCAAATGGCCATAACTTCCACAGTTTTGCTCGGATTTTCATGGCTTAGCTGTAAATCGAGTTTAAAGATAAGTTAACTTCAAATGGCCATAACTTCCACAGTTTTGCTCGGATTTTCATGGTTTATGTATCGTTGGATAGCTGAAACAATACACTTTCCAAAAATGTATAGTTTCACTAGTATATATTAATTTTAAAAAATGCAAAGTTTGATAGGTCTACAACGCTCCGTTTAGCTGTAAATCGAGTTTAAAGATAAGTTAACTTCAAATGGCCATAACTTCCACAGTTTTGCTCGGATTTTCATGGCTTATGTATCGTTGGATAGCTGAAACAATACACTTTCCAAAAATGTATAGTTTCACTAGTATATCTCAATTTTAAAAAATGCAAAGTTTGATAGGTCTACAACGCTCCGTTTAGCTGTAAATCGAGTTTAAAGATAAGTTAACTTCAAATGGCCATAACTTCCACAGTTTTGCTCGGATTTTCATGGCTTATGTATCGTTGGATAGCTGAAACAATACACTTTCCAAAAATGTATAGTTTCACTAGTATATATTAATTTTAAAAAATGCAAAGTTTGATAGGTCTACAACGCTCCGTTTAGCTGTAAATCGAGTTTAAAGATAAGTTAACTTCAAATGGCCATAACTTCCACAGTTTTGCTCGGATTTTCATGGCTTATGTATCGTTGGATAGCTGAAACAATGCACTTTCCAAAAATGTATAGTTTCACTAGTATATCTCAATTTTAAAAAATGCAAAGTTTGATAGGTCTACAACGCTCCGTTTAGCTGTAAATCGAGTTTAAAGATAAGTTAACTTCAAATGGCCATAACTTCCACAGTTTTGCTCGGATTTTCATGGCTTATGTATCGTTGGATAGCTGAAACAATACACTTTCCAAAAATGTATAGTTTCACTAGTATATATTAATTTTAAAAAATGCAAAGTTTGATAGGTCTACAACGCTCCGTTTAGCTGTAAATCGAGTTTAAAGATAAGTTAACTTCAAATGGCCATAACTTCCACAGTTTTGCTCGGATTTTCATGGCTTATGTATCGTTGGATAGCTGAAACAATACACTTTCCAAAAATGTATAGTTTCACTAGTATATATTAATTTTAAAAAATGCAAAGTTTGATAGGTCTACAACGCTCCGTTTAGCTGTAAATCGAGTTTAAAGATAAGTTAACTTCAAATGGCCATAACTTCCACAGTTTTGCTCGGATTTTCATGGCTTATGTATCGTTGGATAGCTGAAACAATACACTTTCCAAAAATGTATAGTTTCACTAGTATATATTAATTTTAAAAAATGCAAAGTTTGATAGGTCTACAACGCTCCGTTTAGCTGTAAATCGAGTTTAAAGGTAAGTTAACTTCAAATAGCCATAACTTCCACAATTTTGCTCGGATTTTCATGGCTTATGTATCGTTGGATAGCTGAAACAATACACTTTCCAAAAATGTATAGTTTCACTAGTATATATTAATTTTAAAAAATGCAAAGTTTGATAGGTCTACAACGCTCCGTTTAGCTGTAAATCGAGTTTAAAGGTAAGTTAACTTCAAATAGCCATAACTTCCACAATTTTGCTCGGATTTTCATGGCTTATGTATCGTTGGATAGCTGAAACAATACACTTTCCAAAAATGTATAGTTTCACTAGTATATATTAATTTTAAAAAATGCAAAGTTTGATAGGTCTACAACGCTCCGTTTAGCTGTAAATCGAGTTTAAAGATAAGTTAACTTCAAATGGCCATAACTTCCACAGTTTTGCTCGGATTTTCATGGCTTATGTATCGTTGGATAGCTGAAACAATACACTTTCCAAAAATGTATAGTTTCACTAGTATATATTAATTTTAAAAAATGCAAAGTTTGATAGGTCTACAACGCTCCGTTTAGCTGTAAATCGAGTTTAAAGATAAGTTAACTTCAAATGGCCATAACTTCCACAGTTTTGCTCGGATTTTCATGGCTTATGTATCGTTGGATAGCTGAAACAATACACTTTCCAAAAATGTATAGTTTCACTAGTATATATTAATTTTAAAAAATGCAAAGTTTGATAGGTCTACAACGCTCCGTTTAGCTGTAAATCGAGTTTAAAGATAAGTTAACTTCAAATGGCCATAACTTCCACAATTTTGCTCGGATTTTCATGGCTTATGTATCGTTGGATAGCTGAAACAATACACTTTCCAAAAATGTATAGTTTCACTAGTATATATTAATTTTAAAAAATGCAAAGTTTGATAGGTCTACAACGCTCCGTTTAGCTGTAAATCGAGTTTAAAGATAAGTTAACTTCAAATAGCCATAACTTCCACAATTTTGCTCGGATTTTCATGGCTTATGTATCGTTGGATAGCTGAAACAATACACTTTCCAAAAATGTATAGTTTCACTAGTATATATTAATTTTAAAAAATGCAAAGTTTGATAGGTCTACAACGCTCCGTTTAGCTGTAAATCGAGTTTAAAGATAAGTTAACTTCAAATAGCCATAACTTCCACAATTTTGCTCGGATTTTCATGGCTTATGTATCGTTGGATAGCTGAAACAATACACTTTCCAAAAATGTATAGTTTCACTAGTATATATTAATTTTAAAAAATGCAAAGTTTGATAGGTCTACAACGCTCCGTTTAGCTGTAAATCGAGTTTAAAGATAAGTTAACTTCAAATGGCCATAACTTCCACAGTTTTGCTCGGATTTTCATGGCTTATGTATCGTTGGATAGCTGAAACAATACACTTTCCAAAAATGTATAGTTTCACTAGTATATATTAATTTTAAAAAATGCAAAGTTTGATAGGTCTACAACGCTCCGTTTAGCTGTAAATCGAGTTTAAAGATAAGTTAACTTCAAATGGCCATAACTTCCACAGTTTTGCTCGGATTTTCATGGCTTATGTATCGTTGGATAGCTGAAACAATACACTTTCCAAAAATGTATAGTTTCACTAGTATATATTAATTTTAAAAAATGCAAAGTTTGATAGGTCTACAACGCTCCGTTTAGCTGTAAATCGAGTTTAAAGATAAGTTAACTTCAAATGGCCATAACTTCCACAGTTTTGCTCGGATTTTCATGGCTTATGTATCGTTGGATAGCTGAAACAATACACTTTCCAAAAATGTATAGTTTCACTAGTATATATTAATTTTAAAAAATGCAAAGTTTGATAGGTCTACAACGCTCCGTTTAGCTGTAAATCGAGTTTAAAGATAAGTTAACTTCAAATGGCCATAACTTCCACAGTTTTGCTCGGATTTTCATGGCTTATGTATCGTTGGATAGCTGAAACAATACACTTTCCAAAAATGTATAGTTTCACTAGTATATATTAATTTTAAAAAATGCAAAGTTTGATAGGTCTACAACGCTCCGTTTAGCTGTAAATCGAGTTTAAAGATAAGTTAACTTCAAATGGCCATAACTTCCACAGTTTTGCTCGGATTTTCATGGCTTATGTATCGTTGGATAGCTGAAACAATACACTTTCCAAAAATGTATAGTTTCACTAGTATATATTAATTTTAAAAAATGCAAAGTTTGATAGGTCTACAACGCTCCGTTTAGCTGTAAATCGAGTTTAAAGATAAGTTAACTTCAAATGGCCATAACTTCCACAGTTTTGCTCGGATTTTCATGGCTTATGTATCGTTGGATAGCTGAAACAATACACTTTCCAAAAATGTATAGTTTCACTAGTATATATTAATTTTAAAAAATGCAAAGTTTGATAGGTCTACAACGCTCCGTTTAGCTGTAAATCGAGTTTAAAGATAAGTTAACTTCAAATGGCCATAACTTCCACAGTTTTGCTCGGATTTTCATGGCTTATGTATCGTTGGATAGCTGAAACAATACACTTTCCAAAAATGTATAGTTTCACTAGTATATATTAATTTTAAAAAATGCAAAGTTTGATAGGTCTACAACGCTCCGTTTAGCTGTAAATCGAGTTTAAAGATAAGTTAACTTCAAATGGCCATAACTTCCACAGTTTTGCTCGGATTTTCATGGCTTATGTATCGTTGGATAGCTGAAACAATACTCTTTCCAAAAATGTATAGTTTCACTAGTATATATTAATTTTAAAAAATGCAAAGTTTGATAGGTCTACAACGCTCCGTTTAGCTGTAAATCGAGTTTAAAGATAAGTTAACTTCAAATGGCCATAACTTCCACAGTTTTGCTCGGATTTTCATGGCTTATGTATCGTTGGATAGCTGAAACAATACACTTTCCAAAAATGTATAGTTTCACTAGTATATATTAATTTTAAAAAATGCAAAGTTTGATAGGTCTACAACGCTCCGTTTAGCTGTAAATCGAGTTTAAAGATAAGTTAACTTCAAATGGCCATAACTTCCACAGTTTTGCTCGGATTTTCATGGCTTATGTATCGTTGGATAGCTGAAACAATACACTTTCCAAAAATGTATAGTTTCACTAGTATATATTAATTTTAAAAAATGCAAAGTTTGATAGGTCTACAACGCTCCGTTTAGCTGTAAATCGAGTTTAAAGATAAGTTAACTTCAAATGGCCATAACTTCCACAGTTTTGCTCGGATTTGCATGGCTTATGTATCGTTGGATAGCTGAAACAATACACTTTCCAAAAATGTATAGTTTCACTAGTATATATTAATTTTAAAAAATGCAAAGTTTGATAGGTCTACAACGCTCCGTTTAGCTGTAAATCGAGTTTAAAGATAAGTTAACTTCAAATGGCCATAACTTCCACAGTTTTGCTCGGATTTTCATGGCTTATGTATCGTTGGATAGCTGAAACAATACACTTTCCAAAAATGTATAGTTTCACTAGTATATATTAATTTTAAAAAATGCAAAGTTTGATAGGTCTACAACGCTCCGTTTAGCTGTAAATCGAGTTTAAAGATAAGTTAACTTCAAATGGCCATAACTTCCACAGTTTTGCTCGGATTTTCATGGCTTATGTATCGTTGGATAGCTGAAACAATACACTTTCCAAAAATGTATAGTTTCACTAGTATATATTAATTTTAAAAAATGCAAAGTTTGATAGGTCTACAACGCTCCGTTTAGCTGTAAATCGAGTTTAAAGATAAGTTAACTTCAAATGGCCATAACTTCCACAGTTTTGCTCGGATTTTCATGGCTTATGTATCGTTGGATAGCTGAAACAATACACTTTCCAAAAATGTATAGTTTCACTAGTATATATTAATTTTAAAAAATGCAAAGTTTGATAGGTCTACAACGCTCCGTTTAGCTGTAAATCGAGTTTAAAGATAAGTTAACTTCAAATGGCCATAACTTCCACAGTTTTGCTCGGATTTGCATGGCTTATGTATCGTTGGATAGCTGAAACAATACACTTTCCAAAAATGTATAGTTTCACTAGTATATATTAATTTTAAAAAATGCAAAGTTTGATAGGTCTACAACGCTCCGTTTAGCTGTAAATCGAGTTTAAAGATAAGTTAACTTCAAATGGCCATAACTTCCACAGTTTTGCTCGGATTTTCATGGCTTATGTATCGTTGGATAGCTGAAACAATACACTTTCCAAAAATGTATAGTTTCACTAGTATATATTAATTTTAAAAAATGCAAAGTTTGATAGGTCTACAACGCTCCGTTTAGCTGTAAATCGAGTTTAAAGATAAGTTAACTTCAAATGGCCATAACTTCCACAGTTTTGCTCGGATTTTCATGGTTTATGTATCGTTGGATAGCTGAAACAATACACTTTCCAAAAATGTATAGTTTCACTAGTATATATTAATTTTAAAAAATGCAAAGTTTGATAGGTCTACAACGCTCCGTTTAGCTGTAAATCGAGTTTAAAGATAAGTTAACTTCAAATGGCCATAACTTCCACAGTTTTGCTCGGATTTTCATGGCTTATGTATCGTTGGATAGCTGAAACAATACACTTTCCAAAAATGTATAGTTTCACTAGTATATATTAATTTTAAAAAATGCAAAGTTTGATAGGTCTACAACGCTCCGTTTAGCTGTAAATCGAGTTTAAAGATAAGTTAACTTCAAATGGCCATAACTTCCACAGTTTTGCTCGGATTTTCATGGCTTATGTATCGTTGGATAGCTGAAACAATACACTTTCCAAAAATGTATAGTTTCACTAGTATATATTAATTTTAAAAAATGCAAAGTTTGATAGGTC
>CATLJZ010000004.1:0-14000 GCA_949987695.1 Merzomyia westermanni
CTTACAGTTTTGGTCGGATTTTCATTTTTTATGTATCGTTGGATAGCTGAAACAATACCCTTTCTAAAAATGTATAGTTTCACTGGTATATCTCAATTTTAAAAAATGCAAAGTTTGATAGGTCTACAACGCTCCGTTTAGGTGTAAATCGAGTTTAAAGATAAGTTAACTTCAAATGACCATAACTCTTACAGTTTTGGTCGGATTTTCATTTTTTATGTATCGTTGGATAGCTGAAACAATACCCTTTCTAAAAATGTATAGTTTCACTGGTATATCTCAATTTTAAAAAATGCAAAGTTTGATAGGTCTACAACGCTCCGTTTAGCTGTAAATCGAGTTTAAAGATAAGTTAACTTCAAATGGCCATAACTTCCACAGTTTTGCTCGGATTTTCATTTTTTATGTATCGTTGGATAGCTGAAACAATACCCTTTCTAAAAATGTATAGTTTCACTGGTATATCTCAATTTTAAAAAATGCAAAGTTTGATAGGTCTACAACGCTCCGTTTAGGTGTAAATCGAGTTTAAAGATAAGTTAACTTCAAATGACCATAACTCTTACAGTTTTGGTCGGATTTTCATTTTTTATGTATCGTTGGATAGCTGAAACAATACCCTTTCTAAAAATGTATAGTTTCACTGGTATATCTCAATTTTAAAAAATGCAAAGTTTGATAGGTCTACAACGCTCCGTTTAGCTGTAAATCGAGTTTAAAGATAAGTTAACTTCAAATGGCCATAACTTCCACAGTTTTGCTCGGATTTTCATTTTTTATGTATCGTTGGATAGCTGAAACAATACCCTTTCCAAAAATGTATAGTTTCACTAGTATATCTCAATTTTAAAAAATGCAAAGTTTGATAGGTCTACAACGCTCCGTTTAGCTGTAAATCGAGTTTAAAGATAAGTTAACTTCAAATGGCCATAACTTCCACAGTTTTGCTCGGATTTTCATTTTTTATGTATCGTTGGATAGCTGAAACAATACCCTTTCCAAAAATGTATAGTTTCACTAGTATATCTCAATTTTAAAAAATGCAAAGTTTGATAGGTCTACAACGCTCCGTTTAGCTGTAAATCGAGTTTAAAGATAAGTTAACTTCAAATGGCCATAACTTCCACAGTTTTGCTCGGATTTTCATGGTTTATGTATCGTTGGATAGCTGAAACAATACCCTTTCCAAAAATGTATAGTTTCACTAGTATATCTCAATTTTAAAAAATGCAAAGTTTGATAGGTCTACAACGCTCCGTTTAGCTGTAAATCGAGTTTAAAGATAAGTTAACTTCAAATGGCCATAACTTCCACAGTTTTGCTCGGATTTTCATTTTTTATGTATCGTTGGATAGCTGAAACAATACCCTTTCCATAAATGTATAGTTTCACTAGTATATCTCAATTTAAAAAATGCAAAGTTTGATAGGTCTACAACGCTCCGTTTAGCTGTAAATCGAGTTTAAAGATAAGTTAACTTCAAATGGCCATAACTTCCACAGTTTTGCTCGGATTTTCATTTTTTATGTATCGTTGGATAGCTGAAACAATACCCTTTCCAAAAATGTATAGTTTCACTAGTATATCTCAATTTTAAAAAATGCAAAGTTTGATAGGTCTACAACGCTCCGTTTAGCTGTAAATCGAGTTTAAAGATAAGTTAACTTCAAATGGCCATAACTTTTACAGTTTTGGTCGGATTTTCATTTTTTATGTATCGTTGGATAGCTGAAACAATACCCTTTCTAAAAATGTATAGTTTCACTGGTATATCTCAATTTTAAAAAATGCAAAGTTTGATAGGTCTACAACGCTCCGTTTAGGTGTAAATCGAGTTTAAAGATAAGTTAACTTCAAATGACCATAACTTTTACAGTTTTGGTCGGATTTTCATTTTTTATGTATCGTTGGATAGCTGAAACAATACCCTTTCTAAAAATGTATAGTTTCACTGGTATATCTCAATTTTAAAAAATGCAAAGTTTGATAGGTCTACAACGCTCCGTTTAGCTGTAAATCGAGTTTAAAGATAAGTTAACTTCAAATGGCCATAACTTCCACAGTTTTGCTCGGATTTTCATTTTTTATGTATCGTTGGATAGCTGAAACAATACCCTTTCCAAAAATGTATAGTTTCACTAGTATATCTCAATTTTAAAAAATGCAAAGTTTGATAGGTCTACAACGCTCCGTTTAGCTGTAAATCGAGTTTAAAGATAAGTTAACTTCAAATGGCCATAACTTCCACAGTTTTGCTCGGATTTTCATGGTTTATGTATCGTTGGATAGCTGAAACAATACCCTTTCCAAAAATGTATAGTTTCACTGGTATATCTCAATTTTAAAAAATGCAAAGTTTGATAGGTCTACAACGCTCCGTTTAGGTGTAAATCGAGTTTAAAGATAAGTTAACTTCAAATGACCATAACTTCCACAGTTTTGCTCGGATTTTCATGGTTTATGTATCGTTGGATAGCTGAAACAATACTCTTTCCAAAAATGTATAGTTTCACTGGTATATCTCAATTTTAAAAAATGCAAAGTTTGATAGGTCTACAACGCTCCGTTTAGCTGTAAATCGAGTTTAAAGATAAGTTAACTTCAAATGGCCATAACTTCCACAGTTTTGCTCGGATTTTCATTTTTTATGTATCGTTGGATAGCTGAAACAATACCCTTTCCAAAAATGTATAGTTTCACTAGTATATCTCAATTTTAAAAAATGCAAAGTTTGATAGGTCTACAACGCTCCGTTTAGCTGTAAATCGAGTTTAAAGATAAGTTAACTTCAAATGGCCATAACTTCCACAGTTTTGCTCGGATTTTCATGGTTTATGTATCGTTGGATAGCTGAAACAATACCCTTTCCAAAAATGTATAGTTTCACTGGTATATCTCAATTTTAAAAAATGCAAAGTTTGATAGGTCTACAACGCTCCGTTTAGGTGTAAATCGAGTTTAAAGATAAGTTAACTTCAAATGACCATAACTTCCACAGTTTTGCTCGGATTTTCATGGTTTATGTATCGTTGGATAGCTGAAACAATACTCTTTCCAAAAATGTATAGTTTCACTGGTATATCTCAATTTTAAAAATGCAAAGTTTGATAGGTCTACAACGCTCCGTTTAGCTGTAAATCGAGTTTAAAGATAAGTTAACTTCAAATGGCCATAACCTTTACAGTTTTGCTTGGATTTTCATGGTTTATGTATCGTTGGATAGCTGAAACAATACTCTTTCCAAAAATGTATAGTTTCACTGGTATATCTCAATTTTAAAAAATGCAAAGTTTGATAGGTCTACAACGCTCCGTTTAGCTGTAAATCGAGTTTAAAGATAAGTTAACTTCAAATGGCCATAACTTTTACAGTTTTGGTCGGATTTTCATTTTTTATGTATCGTTGGATAGCTGAAACAATACCCTTTCCAAAAATGTATAGTTTCACTAGTATATCTCAATTTTAAAAAATGCAAAGTTTGATAGGTCTACAACGCTCCGTTTAGCTGTAAATCGAGTTTAAAGATAAGTTAACTTCAAATGGCCATAACCTTTACAGTTTTGCTTGGATTTTCATGGTTTATGTATCGTTGGATAGCTGAAACAATACCCTTTCCAAAAATGTATAGTTTCACTAGTATATCTCAATTTTAAAAAATGCAAAGTTTGATAGGTCTACAACGCTCCGTTTAGCTGTAAATCGAGTTTAAAGATAAGTTAACTTCAAATGGCCATAACCTTTACAGTTTTGCTTGGATTTTCATGGTTTATGTATCGTTGGATAGCTGAAACAATACTCTTTCCAAAAATGTATAGTTTCACTGGTATATCTCAATTTTAAAAAATGCAAAGTTTGATAGGTCTACAACGCTCCGTTTAGCTGTAAATCGAGTTTAAAGATAAGTTAACTTCAAATGGCCATAACTTTTACAGTTTTGGTCGGATTTTCATTTTTTATGTATCGTTGGATAGCTGAAACAATACCCTTTCCAAAAATGTATAGTTTCACTAGTATATCTCAATTTTAAAAAATGCAAAGTTTGATAGGTCTACAACGCTCCGTTTAGCTGTAAATCGAGTTTAAAGATAAGTTAACTTCAAATGGCCATAACCTTTACAGTTTTGCTTGGATTTTCATGGTTTATGTATCGTTGGATAGCTGAAACAATACCCTTTCCAAAAATGTATAGTTTCACTAGTATATCTCAATTTTAAAAAATGCAAAGTTTGATAGGTCTACAACGCTCCGTTTAGCTGTAAATCGAGTTTAAAGATAAGTTAACTTCAAATGGCCATAACCTTTACAGTTTTGCTTGGATTTTCATGGTTTATGTATCGTTGGATAGCTGAAACAATACTCTTTCCAAAAATGTATAGTTTCACTGGTATATCTCAATTTAAAAAAATGCAAAGTTTGATAGGTCTACAACGCTCCGTTTAGCTGTAAATCGAGTTTAAAGATAAGTTAACTTCAAATGGCCATAACTTTTACAGTTTTGGTCGGATTTTCATTTTTTATGTATCGTTGGATAGCTGAAACAATACCCTTTCCAAAAATGTATAGTTTCACTAGTATATCTCAATTTTAAAAAATGCAAAGTTTGATAGGTCTACAACGCTCCGTTTAGCTGTAAATCGAGTTTAAAGATAAGTTAACTTCAAATGGCCATAACCTTTACAGTTTTGCTTGGATTTTCATGGTTTATGTATCGTTGGATAGCTGAAACAATACCCTTTCCAAAAATGTATAGTTTCACTAGTATATCTCAATTTTAAAAAATGCAAAGTTTGATAGGTCTACAACGCTCCGTTTAGCTGTAAATCGAGTTTAAAGATAAGTTAACTTCAAATGGCCATAACTTTTACAGTTTTGGTCGGATTTTCATTTTTTATGTATCGTTGGATAGCTGAAACAATACCCTTTCCAAAAATGTATAGTTTCACTAGTATATCTCAATTTTAAAAAATGCAAAGTTTGATAGGTCTACAACGCTCCGTTTAGCTGTAAATCGAGTTTAAAGATAAGTTAACTTCAAATGGCCATAACCTTTACAGTTTTGCTTGGATTTTCATGGTTTATGTATCGTTGGATAGCTGAAACAATACCCTTTCCAAAAATGTATAGTTTCACTGGTATATCTCAATTTAAAAAAATGCAAAGTTTGATAGGTCTACAACGCTCCGTTTAGCTGTAAATCGAGTTTAAAGATAAGTTAACTTCAAATGGCCATAACTTCCACAGTTTTGCTCGGATTTTCATGGTTTATGTATCGTTGGCTAGCTGAAACAATACTCTTTCCAAAAATGTATAGTTTCACTGGTATATCTCAATTTAAAAAAATGCAAAGTTTGATAGGTCTACAACGCTCCGTTTAGCTGTAAATCGAATTTAAAGATAAGTTAACTTCAAATGGCCATAACTTTTACAGTTTTGGTCGGATTTTCATTTTTTATGTATCGTTGGATAGCTGAAACAATACCCTTTCCAAAAATGTATAGTTTCACTAGTATATCTCAATTTTAAAAAATGCAAAGTTTGATAGGTCTACAACGCTCCGTTTAGCTGTAAATCGAGTTTAAAGATAAGTTAACTTCAAATGGCCATAACCTTTACAGTTTTGCTTGGATTTTCATGGTTTATGTATCGTTGGATAGCTGAAACAATACCCTTTCCAAAAATGTATAGTTTCACTAGTATATCTCAATTTTAAAAAATGCAAAGTTTGATAGGTCTACAACGCTCCGTTTAGCTGTAAATCGAGTTTAAAGATAAGTTAACTTCAAATGGCCATAACCTTTACAGTTTTGCTTGGATTTTCATGGTTTATGTATCGTTGGATAGCTGAAACAATACTCTTTCCAAAAATGTATAGTTTCACTGGTATATCTCAATTTTAAAAAATGCAAAGTTTGATAGGTCTACAACGCTCCGTTTAGCTGTAAATCGAGTTTAAAGATAAGTTAACTTCAAATGGCCATAACTTTTACAGTTTTGGTCGGATTTTCATTTTTTATGTATCGTTGGATAGCTGAAACAATACCCTTTCCAAAAATGTATAGTTTCACTAGTATATCTCAATTTTAAAAAATGCAAAGTTTGATAGGTCTACAACGCTCCGTTTAGCTGTAAATCGAGTTTAAAGATAAGTTAACTTCAAATGGCCATAACTTTTACAGTTTTGGTCGGATTTTCATTTTTTATGTATCGTTGGATAGCTGAAACAATACCCTTTCCAAAAATGTATAGTTTCACTAGTATATCTCAATTTTAAAAAATGCAAAGTTTGATAGGTCTACAACGCTCCGTTTAGCTGTAAATCGAGTTTAAAGATAAGTTAACTTCAAATGGCCATAACCTTTACAGTTTTGCTTGGATTTTCATGGTTTATGTATCGTTGGATAGCTGAAACAATACCCTTTCCAAAAATGTATAGTTTCACTAGTATATCTCAATTTTAAAAAATGCAAAGTTTGATAGGTCTACAACGCTCCGTTTAGCTGTAAATCGAGTTTAAAGATAAGTTAACTTCAAATGGCCATAACCTTTACAGTTTTGCTTGGATTTTCATGGTTTATGTATCGTTGGATAGCTGAAACAATACCCTTTCCAAAAATGTATAGTTTCACTAGTATATCTCAATTTTAAAAAATGCAAAGTTTGATAGGTCTACAACGCTCCGTTTAGCTGTAAATCGAGTTTAAAGATAAGTTAACTTCAAATGGCCATAACTTTTACAGTTTTGGTCGGATTTTCATTTTTTATGTATCGTTGGATAGCTGAAACAATACCCTTTCCAAAAATGTATAGTTTCACTAGTATATCTCAATTTTAAAAAATGCAAAGTTTGATAGGTCTACAACGCTCCGTTTAGCTGTAAATCGAGTTTAAAGATAAGTTAACTTCAAATGGCCATAACTTTTACAGTTTTGGTCGGATTTTCATTTTTTATGTATCGTTGGATAGCTGAAACAATACCCTTTCCAAAAATGTATAGTTTCACTAGTATATCTCAATTTTAAAAAATGCAAAGTTTGATAGGTCTACAACGCTCCGTTTAGCTGTAAATCGAGTTTAAAGATAAGTTAACTTCAAATGGCCATAACTTTTACAGTTTTGGTCGGATTTTCATTTTTTATGTATCGTTGGATAGCTGAAACAATACCCTTTCCAAAAATGTATAGTTTCACTAGTATATCTCAATTTTAAAAAATGCAAAGTTTGATAGGTCTACAACGCTCCGTTTAGCTGTAAATCGAGTTTAAAGATAAGTTAACTTCAAATGGCCATAACCTTTACAGTTTTGCTTGGATTTTCATGGTTTATGTATCGTTGGATAGCTGAAACAATACCCTTTCCAAAAATGTATAGTTTCACTAGTATATCTCAATTTTAAAAAATGCAAAGTTTGATAGGTCTACAACGCTCCGTTTAGCTGTAAATCGAGTTTAAAGATAAGTTAACTTCAAATGGCCATAACTTTTACAGTTTTGGTCGGATTTTCATTTTTTATGTATCGTTGGATAGCTGAAACAATACCCTTTCCAAAAATGTATAGTTTCACTAGTATATCTCAATTTTAAAAAATGCAAAGTTTGATAGGTCTACAACGCTCCGTTTAGCTGTAAATCGAGTTTAAAGATAAGTTAACTTCAAATGGCCATAACCTTTACAGTTTTGCTTGGATTTTCATGGTTTATGTATCGTTGGATAGCTGAAACAATACTCTTTCCAAAAATGTATAGTTTCACTGGTATATCTCAATTTTAAAAAATGCAAAGTTTGATAGGTCTACAACGCTCCGTTTAGCTGTAAATCGAGTTTAAAGATAAGTTAACTTCAAATGGCCATAACTTTTACAGTTTTGGTCGGATTTTCATTTTTTATGTATCGTTGGATAACTGAAACAATACCCTTTCCAAAAATGTATAGTTTCACTAGTATATCTCAATTTTAAAAAATGCAAAGTTTGATAGGTCTACAACGCTCCGTTTAGCTGTAAATCGAGTTTAAAGATAAGTTAACTTCAAATGGCCATAACCTTTACAGTTTTGCTTGGATTTTCATGGTTTATGTATCGTTGGATAGCTGAAACAATACCCTTTCCAAAAATGTATAGTTTCACTAGTATATCTCAATTTTAAAAAATGCAAAGTTTGATAGGTCTACAACGCTCCGTTTAGCTGTAAATCGAGTTTAAAGATAAGTTAACTTCAAATGGCCATAACTTTTACAGTTTTGGTCGGATTTTCATTTTTTATGTATCGTTGGATAGCTGAAACAATACCCTTTCCAAAAATGTATAGTTTCACTAGTATATCTCAATTTTAAAAATGCAAAGTTTGATAGGTCTACAACGCTCCGTTTAGCTGTAAATCGAGTTTAAAGATAAGTTAACTTCAAATGGCCATAACCTTTACAGTTTTGCTTGGATTTTCATGGTTTATGTATCGTTGGATAGCTGAAACAATACCCTTTCCAAAAATGTATAGTTTCACTAGTATATCTCAATTTTAAAAAATGCAAAGTTTGATAGGTCTACAACGCTCCGTTTAGCTGTAAATCGAGTTTAAAGATAAGTTAACTTCAAATGGCCATAACCTTTACAGTTTTGCTTGGATTTTCATGGTTTATGTATCGTTGGATAGCTGAAACAATAACCTTTCCAAAAATGTATAGTTTCACTAGTATATCTCAATTTTAAAAAATGCAAAGTTTGATAGGTCTACAACGCTCCGTTTAGCTGTAAATCGAGTTTAAAGATAAGTTAACTTCAAATGGCCATAACCTTTACAGTTTTGCTTGGATTTTCATGGTTTATGTATCGTTGGATAGCTGAAACAATACCCTTTCCAAAAATGTATAGTTTCACTAGTATATCTCAATTTTAAAAAATGCAAAGTTTGATAGGTCTACAACGCTCCGTTTAGCTGTAAATCGAGTTTAAAGATAAGTTAACTTCAAATGGCCATAACCTTTACAGTTTTGCTTGGATTTTCATTTTTTATGTATCGTTGGATAGCTGAAACAATACCCTTTCCAAAAATGTATAGTTTCACTAGTATATCTCAATTTTAAAAAATGCAAAGTTTGATAGGTCTACAACGCTCCGTTTAGCTGTAAATCGAGTTTAAAGATAAGTTAACTTCAAATGGCCATAACCTTTACAGTTTTGGTCGGATTTTCATTTTTTATGTATCGTTGGATAGCTGAAACAATAACCTTTCCAAAAATGTATAGTTTCACTAGTATATCTCAATTTTAAAAAATGCAAAGTTTGATAGGTCTACAACGCTCCGTTTAGCTGTAAATCGAGTTTAAAGATAAGTTAACTTCAAATGGCCATAACCTTTACAGTTTTGCTTGGATTTTCATGGTTTATGTATCGTTGGATAGCTGAAACAATACCCTTTCCAAAAATGTATAGTTTCACTAGTATATCTCAATTTTAAAAAATGCAAAGTTTGATAGGTCTACAACGCTCCGTTTAGCTGTAAATCGAGTTTAAAGATAAGTTAACTTCAAATGGCCATAACCTTTACAGTTTTGCTTGGATTTTCATTTTTTATGTATCGTTGGATAGCTGAAACAATACCCTTTCCAAAAATGTATAGTTTCACTAGTATATCTCAATTTTAAAAAATGCAAAGTTTGATAGGTCTACAACGCTCCGTTTAGCTGTAAATCGAGTTTAAAGATAAGTTAACTTCAAATGGCCATAACCTTTACAGTTTTGCTTGGATTTTCATGGTTTATGTATCGTTGGATAGCTGAAACAATACCCTTTCCAAAAATGTATAGTTTCACTAGTATATCTCAATTTTAAAAAATGCAAAGTTTGATAGGTCTACAACGCTCCGTTTAGCTGTAAATCGAGTTTAAAGATAAGTTAACTTCAAATGGCCATAACCTTTACAGTTTTGCTTGGATTTTCATTTTTTATGTATCGTTGGATAGCTGAAACAATACCCTTTCCAAAAATGTATAGTTTCACTAGTATATCTCAATTTTAAAAAATGCAAAGTTTGATAGGTCTACAACGCTCCGTTTAGCTGTAAATCGAGTTTAAAGATAAGTTAACTTCAAATGGCCATAACCTTTACAGTTTTGGTCGGATTTTCATTTTTTATGTATCGTTGGATAGCTGAAACAATAACCTTTCCAAAAATGTATAGTTTCACTAGTATATCTCAATTTTAAAAAATGCAAAGTTTGATAGGTCTACAACGCTCCGTTTAGCTGTAAATCGAGTTTAAAGATAAGTTAACTTCAAATGGCCATAACCTTTACAGTTTTGCTTGGATTTTCATGGTTTATGTATCGTTGGATAGCTGAAACAATACCCTTTCCAAAAATGTATAGTTTCACTAGTATATCTCAATTTTAAAAAATGCAAAGTTTGATAGGTCTACAACGCTCCGTTTAGCTGTAAATCGAGTTTAAAGATAAGTTAACTTCAAATGGCCATAACCTTTACAGTTTTGCTTGGATTTTCATTTTTTATGTATCGTTGGATAGCTGAAACAATACCCTTTCCAAAAATGTATAGTTTCACTAGTATATCTCAATTTTAAAAAATGCAAAGTTTGATAGGTCTACAACGCTCCGTTTAGCTGTAAATCGAGTTTAAAGATAAGTTAACTTCAAATGGCCATAACCTTTACAGTTTTGCTTGGATTTTCATTTTTTATGTATCGTTGGATAGCTGAAACAATACCCTTTCCAAAAATGTATAGTTTCACTAGTATATCTCAATTTTAAAAAATGCAAAGTTTGATAGGTCTACAACGCTCCGTTTAGCTGTAAATCGAGTTTAAAGATAAGTTAACTTCAAATGGCCATAACCTTTACAGTTTTGCTTGGATTTTCATTTTTTATGTATCGTTGGATAGCTGAAACAATACCCTTTCCAAAAATGTATAGTTTCACTAGTATATCTCAATTTTAAAAAATGCAAAGTTTGATAGGTCTACAACGCTCCGTTTAGCTGTAAATCGAGTTTAAAGATAAGTTAACTTCAAATGGCCATAACCTTTACAGTTTTGGTCGGATTTTCATTTTTTATGTATCGTTGGATAGCTGAAACAATAACCTTTCCAAAAATGTATAGTTTCACTAGTATATCTCAATTTTAAAAAATGCAAAGTTTGATAGGTCTACAACGCTCCGTTTAGCTGTAAATCGAGTTTAAAGATAAGTTAACTTCAAATGGCCATAACCTTTACAGTTTTGGTCGGATTTTCATTTTTTATGTATCGTTGGATAGCTGAAACAATAACCTTTCCAAAAATGTATAGTTTCACTAGTATATCTCAATTTTAAAAAATGCAAAGTTTGATAGGTCTACAACGCTCCGTTTAGCTGTAAATCGAGTTTAAAGATAAGTTAACTTCAAATGGCCATAACCTTTACAGTTTTGCTTGGATTTTCATTTTTTATGTATCGTTGGATAGCTGAAACAATACTCTTTCCAAAAATGTATAGTTTCACTAGTATATCTCAATTTTAAAAAATGCAAAGTTTGATAGGTCTACAACGCTCCGTTTAGCTGTAAATCGAGTTTAAAGATAAGTTAACTTCAAATGGCCATAACCTTTACAGTTTTGGTCGGATTTTCATTTTTTATGTATCGTTGGATAGCTGAAACAATAACCTTTCCAAAAATGTATAGTTTCACTAGTATATCTCAATTTTAAAAAATGCAAAGTTTGATAGGTCTACAACGCTCCGTTTAGCTGTAAATCGAGTTTAAAGATAAGTTAACTTCAAATGGCCATAACCTTTACAGTTTTGCTTGGATTTTCATGGTTTATGTATCGTTGGATAGCTGAAACAATACCCTTTCCAAAAATGTATAGTTTCACTAGTATATCTCAATTTTAAAAAATGCAAAGTTTGATAGGTCTACAACGCTCCGTTTAGCTGTAAATCGAGTTTAAAGATAAGTTAACTTCAAATGGCCATAACCTTTACAGTTTTGCTTGGATTTTCATTTTTTATGTATCGTTGGATAGCTGAAACAATACCCTTTCCAAAAATGTATAGTTTCACTAGTATATCTCAATTTTAAAAAATGCAAAGTTTGATAGGTCTACAACGCTCCGTTTAGCTGTAAATCGAGTTTAAAGATAAGTTAACTTCAAATGGCCATAACCTTTACAGTTTTGCTTGGATTTTCATGGTTTATGTATCGTTGGATAGCTGAAACAATACCCTTTCCAAAAATGTATAGTTTCACTAGTATATCTCAATTTTAAAAAATGCAAAGTTTGATAGGTCTACAACGCTCCGTTTAGCTGTAAATCGAGTTTAAAGATAAGTTAACTTCAAATGGCCATAACCTTTACAGTTTTGCTTGGATTTTCATTTTTTATGTATCGTTGGATAGCTGAAACAATACCCTTTCCAAAAATGTATAGTTTCACTAGTATATCTCAATTTTAAAAAATGCAAAGTTTGATAGGTCTACAACGCTCCGTTTAGCTGTAAATCGAGTTTAAAGATAAGTTAACTTCAAATGGCCATAACCTTTACAGTTTTGGTCGGATTTTCATTTTTTATGTATCGTTGGATAGCTGAAACAATAACCTTTCCAAAAATGTATAGTTTCACTAGTATATCTCAATTTTAAAAAATGCAAAGTTTGATAGGTCTACAACGCTCCGTTTAGCTGTAAATCGAGTTTAAAGATAAGTTAACTTCAAATGGCCATAACCTTTACAGTTTTGGTCGGATTTTCATTTTTTATGTATCGTTGGATAGCTGAAACAATAACCTTTCCAAAAATGTATAGTTTCACTAGTATATCTCAATTTTAAAAAATGCAAAGTTTGATAGGTCTACAACGCTCCGTTTAGCTGTAAATCGAGTTTAAAGATAAGTTAACTTCAAATGGCCATAACCTTTACAGTTTTGCTTGGATTTTCATGGTTTATGTATCGTTGGATAGCTGAAACAATACCCTTTCCAAAAATGTATAGTTTCACTAGTATATCTCAATTTTAAAAAATGCAAAGTTTGATAGGTCTACAACGCTCCGTTTAGCTGTAAATCGAGTTTAAAGATAAGTTAACTTCAAATGGCCATAACCTTTACAGTTTTGCTTGGATTTTCATTTTTTATGTATCGTTGGATAGCTGAAACAATACCCTTTCCAAAAATGTATAGTTTCACTAGTATATCTCAATTTTAAAAAATGGAAAGTTTGATAGGTCTACAACGCTCCGTTTAGCTGTAAATCGAGTTTAAAGATAAGTTAACTTCAAATGGCCATAACTTTTACAGTTTTGGTCGGATTTTCATGGTTTATGTATCGTTGGATAGCTGAAACAATACCCTTTCTAAAAATGTATAGTTTCACTAGTATATCTCAATTTTAAAAAATGTATAGTTTCACTAGTATATCTCAATTTTAAAAAATGCAAAGTTTGATAGGTCTACAACGCTCCGTTTAGCTGTAAATCGAGTTTAAAGATAAGTTAACTTCAAATGGCCATAACCTTTACAGTTTTGCTTGGATTTTCATTTTTTATGTATCGTTGGATAGCTGAAACAATACCCTTTCCAAAAATGTATAGTTTCACTAGTATATCTCAATTTTAAAAAATGCAAAGTTTGATAGGTCTACAACGCTCTGTTTAGCTGTAAATCGAGTTTAAAGATAAGTTAACTTCAAATGGCCATAACCTTTACAGTTTTGCTTGGATTTTCATGGTTTATGTATCGTTGGATAGCTGAAACAATACCCTTTCCAAAAATGTATAGTTTCACTAGTATATCTCAATTTTAAAAAATGTATAGTTTCACTAGTATATCTCAATTTTAAAAAATGCAAAGTTTGATAGGTCTACAACGCTCCGTTTAGCTGTAAATCGAGTTTAAAGATAAGTTAACTTCAAATGGCCATAACTTTTACAGTTTTGGTCGGATTTTCATGGTTTATGTATCGTTGGATAGCTGAAACAATACCCTTTCTAAAAATGTATAGTTTCACTAGTATATCT
>CATLJZ010000005.1:0-12500 GCA_949987695.1 Merzomyia westermanni
ACAAGTTGAATACTTTGTAATTTTCATATAAATCCAAAACTTTCATATAAGTACAAACTTTCATATAAGTACGAACACATTTCATACAAGTTGAAATTTCGTAAATGTATGAAACTTTGTAATTTTCATACAAGTTGAATACTTTGTAATTTTCATATAAATCCAAAACTTTCATATAACTACAAACTTTCATATAAGTACGAACAAGTTTCATACAAGTTGAATACTTTGTAATTTTCATATAAATCCAAACTTTCATACAAGTACAAACTTTCAAATAAGTACGAACACATTTCATACAAGTTGAAATTTCGTAAATGTATGAAACTTTGTAATTTTCATACAAGTTGAATACTTGTAGTAAAAACTACATTTTCCATACAAAATCAATAGTTAAGCGGAAGTTTCCATAGCTGAACTCAAATCTCCATACATCTATTATAATTGTTTTCTGACACGCTCACCTCCACAGATTCAAAATACTTGAAGATTTTCAAACTTATATGAAAGTTATAATTTTCATACAAGTTGTAAGAAACATAAATGTATGAAGGTTTTAAATTTCCAAGATGTTTAAATTCATGTTAGTTTGAAGATATCAAACCAGAAAATATGGAAATTTAGTAAATTTATGAAACTTTGTAATTTCATATAAATCCAAAACTTTCATACAAGTACCAACTTTCATATAAGTACGAACAAGTTTCATACAAGTTGAAATATCGTAAATGTATGAAACTTTGTAATTTTCATACAAGTTGAATACTTTGCAATTTTCATATAAATCCAAAACTTTCATATAAGTACAAACTTTCATATAAGTACGAACACATTTCATACAAGTTGAAATTTCGTAAATGTATGAAACTTTGTAATTTTCATACAAGTTGAATACTTTGTAATTTTCATATAAATCCAAAACTTTCATATAAGTACAAACTTTCATATAAGTACGAACACATTCATACAAGTTGAAATTTCGTAAATGTATGAAACTTTGTAATTTTCATACAAGTTGAATACTTTGTAATTTTCATATAAATCCAAAACTTTCATATAAGTACAAACTTTCATATAAGTACGAACACATTTCATACAAGTTGAAATTTCGTAAATGTATGAAACTTTGTAATTTTCATACAAGTTGAATACTTTGTAATTTTCATATAAATCCAAAAGTTTCATATAAGTACAAACTTTCATATAAGTACGAACAAGTTTCATACAAGTTGAATACTTTGTAATTTTCATATAAATCCAAAACTTTCATATAAGTACAAACTTTCATATAAGTACGAACACATTTCATACAAGTTGGAATTTCGTAAATGTATGAAACTTTGTAATTTTCATACAAGTTGAATACTTTGTAATTTTCATATAAATCCAAAACTTTCATATAAGTACAAACTTTCATATAAGTACGAACAAGTTTCATACAAGTTGAATACTTTGTAATTTTCATATAAATCCAAAACTTTCATATAAGTACAAACTTTCATATAAGTACTAACAAGTTTCATACAAGTACAAATCTTTCACTATACAAGAAAGTTTTAATGATCACCTAACATAAGTCAAAATATATGGAAAATCAAAAAGTAATGTTTTATACTTTTCATTGATATATTATCCAGTTTATATCATTAGTAAAACCTCAACAGTTGTATGGACAAATGCATAATTTTACATAAAATATACAAATTTATTATCAATAATTTTAATTAAATTATTAACTTGAAAATTTATTTAACAATTACTTTTCTATTTAATTTAGAGGATATGTGAATAATAATTTTTATGTTTCATACAAGTTGAAAAGTAGTAAATGTATGAAAATTTCCAATTTCCAAATATTTGACATTATACTAAATTCGTTATTGTTTGAAGGTATCATCAAACCAGTAAATATGGAAATTCAGTAAATCTATGAAAAACTGTATTTTTCACATAATAAATCCAAAACTTTCATTATATAAGGACAAACAATGAAAGACAATTAGACAATTTAATAAATATATGAATCTTTGTATTTTTCATTTCATTCTTATTTTTATACTTATATAAAAAACACAATTATATTACAATACATTAATTAATTGTAATTGTATTATGTTATTTATTGTATAAGATTTGCAAATGTTATAAATCACATTCTTACTTAATAATATAATATGATGAGACCAATATATATTGCACATCATCATATTTTGCAAAATATCTTATACTTATATAAAAACACAATTATAAAACAATTATATATAATAATTGAAGTTGTTTTATGTTATTTATTTTAGTATAAATTTTGCAAATTTTTTATTATTCTTATACTTATATAAAAACACAATTAAAATACATATTATATAATGTATATTGTAATATACTTGTAATAAAATTGTAATTGTATTATGTTATTTATTGTATAAGATTATTGCAAATGTTATATCACACATTCATACTGAATATAAAAAACACATTTATAATGATGGATCCTCATTATAATGTTCTTTATATATTATAATATAATTGTTTTGTGTTTTTTATATGTAGCAACAATAGAATATGGATATTTCTGACATTTTGCATTATTGTATATAAGCAGAAGTTATCTATACGTATATAAAAAACACAATTATAATGATATATATAATATATATATATATTGAGGTGTAATAATAAATTTTAATGTGTTCTTTATTGTATAGATATGTTATTACTTCTGCCTTTGTACTTCCTGTGTAATTTTTTTTTTTTTATTAAAGATGATACAATACAACAAATTTGAAAATATAATTTTCTAATTTGTTGTTCGAATCATCAAGCAAAGGTTAAGCTTCAGTGGATCGCAGTATGGCAGCTGCTCTACCACTTACAACACCTTGCCCGTTACCAAAGTCGTTTACAATTGATTCTAGGCATTGTCATTGTATTAAATAATGTTTTAATATATAACTAGCGCGTCATACAGGTGATATTTAATCCTCCCGCATTTGCTATGTTACATATAACATTGGCATCACACATATCCATTGTCGTTTATAAATAAAATTTAAAAACTTTAAATGGTTTAGAGAAGCCATACAATGCAATTGCCCCATATTTATCATTGCAGTCCAGCACGGATACGACCTTAGAGGCGTTCAGGCATAATCCAACGGACGTAGCATCATACCACTGTTCGCTCGAACAAGTATTGTACCATTGGTCCGTACCTGCGGTTCCTCTCGTACTACGCAGGAATGCTGTCGCAATAATAATTGTCATTAGTAGGGTAAAACTAACCTGTCTCACGACGGTCTAAACCCAGCTCACGTTCCCTTGAATGGGTGAACAATCCAACGCTTGGTGAATTTTGCTTCACAATGATAGGAAGAGCCGACATCGAAGGATCAAAAAGCGACGTCGCTATGAACGCTTGGCCGCCACAAGCCAGTTATCCCTGTGGTAACTTTTCTGACACCTCTTGTTAAAAACTCTTTAAACCAAAAGGATCGATAGGCCGAGCTTTTGCTGTCTCTGTGTGTACTGAACACCGAGATCAAGTCAGCATTTGCCCTTTTGCTCTATGTGTGGTTTCTGTCCGCACTGAGCTGGCCTTGGGACACCTCCGTTATTATTTGAGAGATGTACCGCCCCAGTCAAACTCCCCACCTGGCAATGTCCTTGAATTGGATCATACCTGAGTGTTGGAGTTATACCAAATTTTAATTATGATAATAACACCGAAATGTTATCATTTCATTAAAATATGTTTACAATTATATAACAAACTCGTGATACTTTGATCAAGAAGCTTGCATCAAAACCCAATACCATAAGACATATAAATATATCCATATAATGGCTAAGCAATGATACATGTTCCATTTAATCAAGTAAGTAAGGAAACAATAAGAGTAGTGGTATTTCATTGTTGATAAATAACCGAAGTTATATATCTCCCACTTATGCTACACCTCTTATGTCTCCTTACACTGCCAGACTAGAGTCAAGCTCAACAGGGTCTTCTTTCCCCGCTAATTATTCCAAGCCCGTTCCCTTGGCTGTGGTTTCGCTAGATAGTAGATAGGGACAGCGTCTCTTGGGTTTTACGTGAGTACCTGCCGGCGACGGCTTAACCTCACGGTGCCCAGAAGCACACGGGTCAAAGGACGTTTGACCAGCGCCCAAAGCTCGCTTACTTTGGTACCAATCGATTTTTGCGCAGAGTGGACACATCAATCACCTTGGTGAGGTTTCGAGGCCTATCTAGTACCTCTTGCCAATCTATGGGTCAAGGCGCCCGGTTGCAATGCAACTCCACATAATAACCACAGCCACCACGATGCTCCCGAAGGGCCTTTCCCATGAGCAGACTGGAGCAAGCTCCAGGGGCCTCTGCTCCCCGTGGTACCAACTTTTAAGTCTTTGGTCGGACTTCGCAGTCGAAACTACTTCCGGTTGAGTCACACCTACTCCGGACCGGCGGCCTAAAAGAAGTGAGGCTTAAACGCCCCCATACAAAAACACACCTTACACGCCTTCAGACGGCTGCGACATAAGTCGCCGCCGCCTAAACACCATTCTCGCATACGCATTCAACATATCTACGTGCCGACTAGTGGAGAGGGTATTACCAACATTTAAAACCCCCTCAGATATACTGATTCCCCAACTGCTTAGATCCCTGACGTCCGAGTACAGTGGACACTCACACAACACATGAACCCAGTTTTCGCATACACCCCCGCACATACAACCGCTAGTTTCGCTCAAGGCCCTCTCATGCAAGAATGCATTGAGGGGACCATGACCTGTTAGCAGAAAACCCAGACTCAGGTTGAACCTGAAGTCAGGATTTTCTGCCACAAATGAAACATCGCGGATGTACTCGTACGTCACCCTTCCGTTGGGACTATTGTCCCAACGGTCCTGCCATTTCCCTATAACACACCCCTCTAGCCTTCTTTTGGCTTCTAAGTAACCCCCCTCCACATCATTGTCGGTTATCCACTCATTCTGCAGCAATGGGACGCTTATTCCCCTTCTCAACCTGAAGGCTACAGCACGCTGTATTACCACCAGGTCAAGAGGGGGAGCGCCCAACAACACCTGCATCGCATCCGTCGAAACGGTGCGACACACTGGCAAACACACAAGCATCATGATCCTCTGAATACTGAGGATACGCTTGCGGCCAGCAGACATCGTAACCGTGCGGTACCATACAGCGGCCCCATAAGTAGCACATGCTACAAAGAGGCCACGATATATGGTTCGCACGGCACGACGCCCCAGGCCCCAGTCGCTCCTCAGCATTCGACGCAACTGCCCGACAACACTCAGCATTTTACACTTCACATACTCCAAGTGTGGGATAAAGTTGAGCCTTTCACCCACAGTCAGCCCAAGGTATTTGACTTTCGTCACATACCTTAGGCTGACTCCGTTTACACGAACAACCGGTGGGCGACTCCGCGACAACTTGCCCTTAAGCAACATCATCGCGGATTTACCCACCGATATTTCCACACCCACATGATTGCCCCAGTTAGCCACTATTGCACACAGTGACTCACTGAGGCGCTCCACATTCGCCCTTGACTCTCCCTCCACCATAAGGAGGAGATCGTCCGCATACGCACATATCTTACATAGTGGCTCAAGTTGCCCGAGAAGGGAGTCCATCATAGTGTTCCATATATATGGACCACAGATGGATCCCTGCGGGCAACCGCGAGCCACCTCTATCTCCACACTTTCATTCATTCCTGCGATGAAAGCTCGTCTGTCCGAGAAATAACTCCGCCAAAGGGTTATTTCTGGGCAGCCGAGCTCCCCCAACCGCTCGATGACTCTGTCCCAGCGCAGGTAGTCAAACGCCCCCTTAAAGTCAATAAATATGCCAAGGACATATTTATTGACCGAACTCCCTACAACATTCTGAACATGCATCCAGGCGTCTTCGATGCTGAGTCCTTTCCTGAACCCATATTGCCTAACCGACCGCGTACCCCCAGTAACCTCCTGAAGCCGTTCCACCAGGACTCGTTCCAGTACCTTGCCAAGTACTGGAAGGAGGCTGATGCCCCGATAAGATCTGGGATCAGACCTGATCTTATCGGGTGACTTCAGGAGAACGGCAACCCTAGCTGTTTTCCACTCGCGTGGAAAATAACCCTCCCATATGCATTTGTTGTAAACGGCCTTCAAGTATTCCGGGATGAACTTCCACAAGCACTTGCACATCTCTCCGTTCAACCCATCAAAACCTGGAGATCGTTTAGACCTAACCAGGTCAAATGCATATCCTAGCTCCTCGTCATCTAGTGGAGGAACAGGCACCTCTTGTGCGGGAGGTACCTGTGTCTCCGCCCTAGGAAAGAACTCCGCGAGTAGAACATTAGCACAGTCCCTCCACGTCGATAGAGTAGTCTCACCGACGCGGAGGGAGCTGACGTCATTTGACCTACGACCCCGACAGATTTTATAAACCTGTCCCCAGGGGTCGTTCCGGTTGTCAGCTATAAAATTGCGCCACTCATCCTCCTTAATTTTCACAAGCATACTCTTATACTCATTCATCTCCCTCCCTAATTGACTCCTGAGCTGAGACATGTCATCCGAGTTGGTCCGCCGGGCACGTTGAAACTGACGCCTCACGTGCCTGACGGATCTCCTCTTCTGGGTCAGCTCACGCGTCCACCATCTGACGCGCTTAAATCGCGTCTTCTTCCACCTATGAAACATACTATCATTGACATTCCAAACACATTCATTCAGACGAGCAATTTGCTCGTCCACGGGCAGGTTTTCAAATGCGCTCAGCGGTATCAAGGATACCGCCGAACGCACCTGCTGCCCGTAAAAAACCCAATTCGCACCGGCAGTGCGCCAGGCCTTTATTTCATTCACACTTGGTGTGTCAGGAGAGGACCGAGGAGCGATCACAACCTGTATCAGATTGTGGTCACTCACCCCTGTACCTCCCCTAACACACCATTCAGATACAAACATTCTCATTGCTGCCTCATTCATAAGCGTAACGTCAATATCACTCTTACCCATGGGCCCATCAAACGTATACCATTCACTCGGTTCATTAATCGCATACACACCATTACTTAAGACCCATTCACCCATTGCCTCACCCCGTGTGTGGCTTTGGTATCCAGCCGAAAGGCTGGACAACTTACTGTGCCACACAGGGGATACAGCATTTGCGTCCAATCCCATGATAACAGGCGTACTACTCGCAAGGAGTAGTACCGTATCCAGGAATTGGAGATAGGGGTCCATGGGTTCACCAAACTTGCAGTATATGCTGGCAAAGAGGATCCTACCAAAAGAACCCTCAATGCCAACACACACCCCAAAGTCAGTCGCACTTACTAAAACACATTCGTACCTAGGTTCATTCACGACGACAGCGGCATTGCCCTTAAGGTCAGAAAAGACCCTAAAGCCTCCAGGGAGACCCCTTACTACACCGTTGGTGCAGTAAGGTTCCTGGAGCAGAGCAATGCCGCAGCCCTCCTCAGCCATACGTGCACCAAACTCACACATCACCGCGTACGCACCTTGACAGTTTTGCTGGTGGAGGATGACCCCCATCATTAATGTCTGGCAAGGGCGCGGGCAACAACGGCAGCATAGATAGGACACGCGTCGGACACCATAGAGTGTCCGGCGGGCCTACCCTTGAACTCACAGTTGCGACAATTTAACTTATTGCCGCAACGTGAGGCCAGATGCCCCTCTTCCCCGCACCTCCGACAGACATCGGACTTCACCCTACATTCGGCCACGCGGTGATCAAATCCCATGCACCTGAAGCAGGCAGGGATCAGGCTCTCCGACCGAACCCGGAAGGAAAACCATTTGACGTAACAACGTCCTGCCTCCAGAAGGACGGACATTAACTTGTCCGTTCCCTCTAGGACGACATTAGTTGTCCCGTCGGGGGTCACCTTCCAGGGTCGGCTGACCAACCTGACCTCTGTCTTGAGGCTGCCAGGGCTGAAATCCCTGAGATTCAGCCGGTACAATTCCTCCATGAACTCGTCAGGAGAAATTGCCGTATGAACCCCATGGACCACAACCCTGGTGCCTAGCTTCCTGTTCACACTGACGCTAAGCCCCACCTCTTTGAACTTGGTATTATTTAATACCTTCTCCCTCTCCGACGCAGAAGGCGTTCGGATGAGGGCACCACCTCCACGAATTTCTTTCAATTCGTGGACCCGTACCCCCAACGATGGCCCAACCTCCTTGACGATCTTTTTCACCACCTCCTTGGGAGGAACATCAGGCACGTCACTCCTAACGACCGCCGACCAGGTCTCCACCGGTTTTGGTACCACGGCTACGGGCACTGCAGGTGCTGGCAGTCGCGGCGACGGCATCATCACGCGATCGGCTGGTAAAGACCCTCCGATGCGTGACGATACATCACCGCGTCTACAAAGCACCTCCACCTGTCCGCGAAGTCGTGCATTTTCGGCTATTGCCGACATCAGGAGGGCCTCGTACTCCGAGGATACCTCCATCAGCCCCTTCGCCGACTCGAGGCTCGCACCCTTGGCACCAAACACCAGCTCGCTAAACCTGGCGGTGATCCTCTTCATAGAGACAACCAAGGAGTTGTCCCTGGAAGAGTCTCCTCCCAAGGCAACCGCTTTCTTCCCTCTAGAACCCTTTCCCCCCTTTTCCTCCTCACCTTCATCCTCCCTATCCCCTTCGTCTCCCTTATCGTCAACGACCGGCTTGTCGGGCGCGTTCGTCTCGTCGGTCTTCTGTTTGTTGTCATGTTTGTCCGTTTTGTCCGAGGTAGCCGTCACTCCCGTCTTGTCAGTCGCGTCCGTCTCACCCGACTTGTCGGTCTTACCCCCTTTCGCACCAATGGCAACAAAATCAAGGCCACTTACCCCAATTTTCGGAAATTCTCCGTTACGGCTCGATAGTAAGCTCCTTTCGGGCTCCATACTCGGCATACCGCAGGCCCCCTTTTGAATTCTCCTTGGTGGCGACTTCACAGGCACTTCGCCTTCAATTTCCCCCCCCGAGGTAGACTCATCGACAAATGTCGAAGAGCCTCCGCTCCCAGTGGGCTTTGCACGCCTGCGCGTGCGCGGTCCCGCGGTCTTCTTCATCGCGGGTTCCAACCCTCCCAACAAGTGCCTACCTGCAGTGAACTCAGACACAATCACTCACCTGTCGCTTTTGGCTGGGAGTCCGTAACCAGAGGCAAACCGATGCCCACTGGAGAATCGTCCACGGAGCTGTGAGGAAGCGAGCAACCCCTCGCGGGATTAGTCAGTAGCTGACGTAGTATGCCTAACCAGCCGGTCAAGGCAAAACGCGTTGGCGCCACTCGCAATGTCAGCTAAGCTGACGCTGGCCACTACCGCCGCCCCGACGGTCGGAACACTGTTCCCCGTATCGGGGATGAGTCGACCTAGAGCGAAACTGGCGCCGACCGATCTGGTAGACTTAACACTACCGCGACTACTACTCCCGCAAGCACTGGTAGCTGCCTCGGCACAAAACTCAGTGAACAATAGTCCACTAGGCAAGTGGTCCAACACTGTATCCAAAGGGACCAGTATTTTGACACACTCGAATTTATCGCTGGGTACGTACTCACAGCCGATAGAGTCGCACACACAACCACACTTGTTTACGCTGGCAAACACTTGCTGCTTAGGCTGAAGCCGCGAGTCAGGCCACCGCTGTCGACCAATCGCAACGCACTAAAAACACGCAATGATTTTCGCCCAATAGGAGCGCACCAAACACACTATGGTTTTCAACCAATCACAGCGCACAAATATCACGCTATGGTTTTACGCCAATCACCAGCACAGTATATCGCGCTATAGTTTCAGTCCAATCAAAAGGCTTTATGTCGCGCTATATTTTTAGCCAATGGGAAAACACTTACTCACGCTATGCTTATCATCCAATTACAACACACCAAATTGTATATATCCGCACTACTATTCACCAAAAAAATAAATCACAAGAAATCCGCTTAGCACAACCGTACGCTTCGGCATCCAAACTGAAAGTGAGAGTAGATAGGGACAGTGGGAATCTCGTTAATCCATTCATGCGCGTCACTAATTAGATGACGAGGCATTTGGCTACCTTAAGAGAGTCATAGTTACTCCCGCCGTTTACCCGCGCTTACTTGAATTTCTTCACTTTGACATTCAGAGCACTGGGCAGAAATCACATTGTGTCAACACCCGTTAGGGCCATCACAATGCTTTGTTTTAATTAGACAGTCGGATTCCCCAAGTCCGTGCCAGTTCTGAATTGATTGTTAATTGATAATCGTTATAATTTAAAAAGAATATATATATTTAAAAAATAAATATAACTTTAAAAATTTTAGCAAGAAAGTTCCACAATTGGCTACGTAACTACTATCCGGGGAACAAAAACCGAAGTTTTCTATTTACCCAGAACGAGTACATAAACCATGGTATTGCTTCCCAATCAAGCCCGACTATCTCAATCTTCAGAGCCAATCCTTATCCCGAAGTTACGGATCTAATTTGCCGACTTCCCTTACCTACATTATTCTATCGACTAGAGACTCTTCACCTTGGAGACCAGCTGCGGATATCGGTACGGCCTGTTGAGAAGTTTGCGTGACCCCACCATAAATTTTCAAGGTCCGAGGAGAAAATATCGACACAACAGTAAATGTCATGCTCTTCTAGCCCATCTACCATATCTCTCTTCGAAAGACTTCCATGGTAGTACGACTATAAAACAGAAAAGAAAACTCTTCCGATATCTCTCGACGGCTTCTTTATGGTCGTTCCTGTTGCCAGGATGAGCACAAGGCCCATTTTTAATAACAAACGGATACTCAACAGGTTACGGAATTGGAACCGTATTCCCTTTCGTTCAAAATTATTCAAGTGTTTAAATATATTTTTATTATATTCAAAAAATATCAAATCAATTTATAAATTTAAAAAAAAGAATTGAAAAAACAATATTGTTTTATCTTTTGATTCTTTTTTTTGTATGAATTTAAAAATTGTTTGTAATTTGTAATTTTGTTTTAATTAAAACTTGAAAATTTTCGGCTTTCGCCTTGAACTTAGGACCGACTAACTCGTGATCAACCACTGTTCACACGAAACCCTTCTCCACTTCAGTCCTCCAAGGTCTCATTCGATTATTTGCTACTACCACCAAGATCTGTACCAATGGCGGCTCCATGCAGGCTTACGCCAAACACTTCTAAGCACACCATTGTACCCTCCTACTCACTAAAGTTTCAAAATTTATAATTCAACCGAAATTGTATTATAAATCATCTACTTTAGCGGTAATGTATAGGTATACAACTTAAGCGCCATCCATTTTAAGGGCTAGTTGCTTCGGCAGGTGAGTTGTTACACACTCCTTAGCGGATTACGACTTCCATGTCCACCGTCCTGCTGTTTTAAGCAACCAACGCCTTTCATGGTATCTGCATGAGTTGTTAATTTAGGCACCGTAACATTACGTTTGGTTCATCCCACAGCGCCAGTTCTGCTTACCAAAAGTGGCCCACTGGGCACATTATATCATAACCTCAACCTTCATATCAAGAAAGGTGAGGTTCTTACCCATTTAAAGTTTGAGAATAGGTTAAGGTCGTTTCGACCCTAAGGCCTCTAATCATTCGCTTTACCAGATAAGATTATTTAATATAATATAAAAATGCACCAGCTATCCTGAGGGAAACTTCGGAGGGAACCAGCTACTAGATGGTTCGATTGGTCTTTCGCCCCTATACTCAATTCTGACAATCGATTTGCACGTCAGAACTGTTTCGGTCTTCCATCAGGGTTTCCCCTGACTTCAACCTGATCAAGTATAGTTCACCATCTTTCGGGTCACAGCATATATGCTCAAGGTACGCTCTAGTTAGAGGTATAAATAATAATAAATTATTATTATACATAACTATATAGAACGCCCCGGGATTGAATTAATAGACTATTATAAATAGACTAAAAATTAATCCCATTAATTAAAAGTTAAGTTAATTACGCCATTAGGTTTATTATATATAACCCAATGACTTGCACATATGTTAGACTCCTTGGTCCGTGTTTCAAGACGGGTCCCGAAGGTATCCTGAATCTTTCGCATTGTAAATCATATAAATGCATACAATAAATATTAAAATCAAAGATTTCAACATTATTGTAAAATTCAAAATGAAATTAAGCATTATATATAATAAATCTATCAACACTTTATCGAATCATTAGGCATTTATTTAATGTTAATAAGCTATAAAGCAAATTAAATAAAATAAACTTAAAGCCAATGATCTTATGATAAATATTTTTTATGTTAATAGATTACAATGTCCTTATATGAAAAAAATGCACACTATTTTTATAATATTAATAATAATATTATATATATAATGATGAATTTTTCATAATGGATATTCAGGTTCATCGGGCTTAACCTCTAAGCAGTTTCACGTACTATTTAACTCT
>CATLJZ010000005.1:17500-27500 GCA_949987695.1 Merzomyia westermanni
ATGTATGAAGGTTTTAAATTTCCAAGATGTTTAAATTCATGTTAGTTTGAAGATATCAAACCAGCAAATATGGAAATTTACTAAATTTATGAAACTTTGTAATTTCATATAAATCCAAAACTTTCATACAAGTACCAACTTTCATATAAGTACGAACAAGTTTCATACAAGTTGAAATATCGTAAATGTATGAAACTTTGTAATTTTCATACAAGTTGAATACTTTGCAATTTTCATATAAATCCAAAACTCTCATACAAGTACAAACTTTCATATAAGTACGAACACATTTCATACAAGTTGAAATTTCGTAAATGTATGAAACTTTGTAATTTTCATACAAGTTGAATACTTTGTAATTTTCATATAAATCCAAAACTTTCATATAAGTACAAACTTTCATATAAGTACGAACACATTTCATACAAGTTGAAATTTCGTAAATGTATGAAACTTTGTAATTTTCATACAAGTTGAATACTTTGTAATTTTCATATAAATCCAAAACTTTCATATAACTACAAACTTTCATATAAGTACGAACAAGTTTCATACAAGTTGAATACTTTGTAATTTTCATATAAATCCAAACTTTCATACAAGTACAAACTTTCAAATAAGTACGAACACATTTCATACAAGTTGAAATTTCGTAAATGTATGAAACTTTGTAATTTTCATACAAGTTGAATACTTGTAGTAAAAACTACATTTTCCATACAAAATCAATAGTTAAGCGGAAGTTTCCATAGCTGAACTCAAATCTCCATACATCTATTATAATTGTTTTCTGACACGCTCACCTCACAAGATTCAAAATACTTGAAGATTTTCAAACTTATATGAAAGTTATAATTTTCATACAAGTTGTAAGAAACATAAATGTATGAAGGTTTTAAATTTCCAAGATGTTTAAATTCATGTTAGTTTGAAGATATCAAACCAGAAAATATGGAAATTTAGTAAATTTATGAAACTTTGTAATTTCATATAAATCCAAAACTTTCATACAAGTACCAACTTTCATATAAGTACGAACAAGTTTCATACAAGTTGAAATATCGTAAATGTATGAAACTTTGTAATTTTCATACAAGTTGAATACTTTGCAATTTTCATATAAATCCAAAACTTTCATATAAGTACAAACTTTCATATAAGTACGAACACATTTCATACAAGTTGAAATTTCGTAAATGTATGAAACTTTGTAATTTTCATACAAGTTGAATACTTTGTAATTTTCATATAAATCCAAAACTTTCATATAAGTACAAACTTTCATATAAGTACGAACACATTTCATACAAGTTGAAATTTCGTAAATGTATGAAACTTTGTAATTTTCATACAAGTTGAATACTTTGTAATTTTCATATAAATCCAAAACTTTCATATAAGTACAAACTTTCATATAAGTACGAACACATTTCATACAAGTTGAAATTTCGTAAATGTATGAAACTTTGTAATTTTCATACAAGTTGAATACTTTGTAATTTTCATATAAATCCAAAAGTTTCATATAAGTACAAACTTTCATATAAGTACGAACAAGTTTCATACAAGTTGAATACTTTGTAATTTTCATATAAATCCAAAACTTTCATATAAGTACAAACTTTCATATAAGTACGAACACATTTCATACAAGTTGGAATTTCGTAAATGTATGAAACTTTGTAATTTTCATACAAGTTGAATACTTTGTAATTTTCATATAAATCCAAAACTTTCATATAAGTACAAACTTTCATATAAGTACGAACAAGTTTCATACAAGTTGAATACTTTGTAATTTTCATATAAATCCAAAACTTTCATATAAGTACAAACTTTCATATAAGTACTAACAAGTTTCATACAAGTACAAATCTTTCACTATACAAGAAAGTTTTAATGATCACCTAACATAAGTCAAAATATATGGAAAATCAAAAAGTAATGTTTTATACTTTTCATTGATATATTATCCAGTTTATATCATTAGTAAAACCTCAACAGTTGTATGGACAAATGCATAATTTTACATAAAATATACAAATTTATTATCAATAATTTTAATTAAATTATTAACTTGAAAATTTATTTAACAATTACTTTTCTATTTAATTTAGAGGATATGTGAATAATAATTTTTATGTTTCATACAAGTTGAAAAGTAGTAAATGTATGAAAATTTCCAATTTCCAAATATTTGACATTATACTAAATTCGTTATTGTTTGAAGGTATCATCAAACCAGTAAATATGGAAATTCAGTAAATCTATGAAAAACTGTATTTTTCACATAATAAATCCAAAACTTTCATTATATAAGGACAAACAATGAAAGACAATTAGACAATTTAATAAATATATGAATCTTTGTATTTTTCATTTCATTCTTATTTTTATACTTATATAAAAAACACAATTATATTACAATACATTAATTAATTGTAATTGTATTATGTTATTTATTGTATAAGATTTGCAAATGTTATAAATCACATTCTTACTTAATAATATAATATGATGAGACCAATATATATTGCACATCATCATATTTTGCAAAATATCTTATACTTATATAAAAACACAATTATAAAACAATTATATATAATAATTGAAGTTGTTTTATGTTATTTATTTTAGTATAAATTTTGCAAATTTTTTATTATTCTTATACTTATATAAAAACACAATTAAAATACATATTATATAATGTATATTGTAATATACTTGTAATAAAATTGTAATTGTATTATGTTATTTATTGTATAAGATTATTGCAAATGTTATATCACACATTCATACTGAATATAAAAAACACATTTATAATGATGGATCCTCATTATAATGTTCTTTATATATTATAATATAATTGTTTTGTGTTTTTTATATGTAGCAACAATAGAATATGGATATTTCTGACATTTTGCATTATTGTATATAAGCAGAAGTTATCTATACGTATATAAAAAACACAATTATAATGATATATATAATATATATATATATTGAGGTGTAATAATAAATTTTAATGTGTTCTTTATTGTATAGATATGTTATTACTTCTGCCTTTGTACTTCCTGTGTAATTTTTTTTTTTTTATTAAAGATGATACAATACAACAAATTTGAAAATATAATTTTCTAATTTGTTGTTCGAATCATCAAGCAAAGGTTAAGCTTCAGTGGATCGCAGTATGGCAGCTGCTCTACCACTTACAACACCTTGCCCGTTACCAAAGTCGTTTACAATTGATTCTAGGCATTGTCATTGTATTAAATAATGTTTTAATATATAACTAGCGCGTCATACAGGTGATATTTAATCCTCCCGCATTTGCTATGTTACATATAACATTGGCATCACATATATCCATTGTCGTTTATAAATAAAATTTAAAAACTTTAAATGGTTTAGAGAAGCCATACAATGCAATTGCCCCATATTTATCATTGCAGTCCAGCACGGATACGACCTTAGAGGCGTTCAGGCATAATCCAACGGACGTAGCATCATACCACTGTTCGCTCGAACAAGTATTGTACCATTGGTCCGTACCTGCGGTTCCTCTCGTACTACGCAGGAATGCTGTCGCAATAATAATTGTCATTAGTAGGGTAAAACTAACCTGTCTCACGACGGTCTAAACCCAGCTCACGTTCCCTTGAATGGGTGAACAATCCAACGCTTGGTGAATTTTGCTTCACAATGATAGGAAGAGCCGACATCGAAGGATCAAAAAGCGACGTCGCTATGAACGCTTGGCCGCCACAAGCCAGTTATCCCTGTGGTAACTTTTCTGACACCTCTTGTTAAAAACTCTTTAAACCAAAAGGATCGATAGGCCGAGCTTTTGCTGTCTCTGTGTGTACTGAACACCGAGATCAAGTCAGCATTTGCCCTTTTGCTCTATGTGTGGTTTCTGTCCGCACTGAGCTGGCCTTGGGACACCTCCGTTATTATTTGAGAGATGTACCGCCCCAGTCAAACTCCCCACCTGGCAATGTCCTTGAATTGGATCATACCTGAGTGTTGGAGTTATACCAAATTTTAATTATGATAATAACACCGAAATGTTATCATTTCATTAAAATATGTTTACAATTATATAACAAACTCGTGATACTTTGATCAAGAAGCTTGCATCAAAACCCAATACCATAAGACATATAAATATATCCATATAATGGCTAAGCAATGATACATGTTCCATTTAATCAAGTAAGTAAGGAAACAATAAGAGTAGTGGTATTTCATTGTTGATAAATAACCGAAGTTATATATCTCCCACTTATGCTACACCTCTTATGTCTCCTTACACTGCCAGACTAGAGTCAAGCTCAACAGGGTCTTCTTTCCCCGCTAATTATTCCAAGCCCGTTCCCTTGGCTGTGGTTTCGCTAGATAGTAGATAGGGACAGCGTCTCTTGGGTTTTACGTGAGTACCTGCCGGCGACGGCTTAACCTCACGGTGCCCAGAAGCACACGGGTCAAAGGACGTTTGACCAGCGCCCAAAGCTCGCTTACTTTGGTACCAATCGATTTTTGCGCAGAGTGGACACATCAATCACCTTGGTGAGGTTTCGAGGCCTATCTAGTACCTCTTGCCAATCTATGGGTCAAGGCGCCCGGTTGCAATGCAACTCCACATAATAACCACAGCCACCACGATGCTCCCGAAGGGCCTTTCCCATGAGCAGACTGGAGCAAGCTCCAGGGGCCTCTGCTCCCCGTGGTACCAACTTTTAAGTCTTTGGTCGGACTTCGCAGTCGAAACTACTTCCGGTTGAGTCACACCTACTCCGGACCGGCGGCCTAAAAGAAGTGAGGCTTAAACGCCCCCATACAAAAACACACCTTACACGCCTTCAGACGGCTGCGACATAAGTCGCCGCCGCCTAAACACCATTCTCGCATACGCATTCAACATATCTACGTGCCGACTAGTGGAGAGGGTATTACCAACATTTAAAACCCCCTCAGATATACTGATTCCCCAACTGCTTAGATCCCTGACGTCCGAGTACAGTGGACACTCACACAACACATGAACCCAGTTTTCGCATACACCCCCGCACATACAACCGCTAGTTTCGCTCAAGGCCCTCTCATGCAAGAATGCATTGAGGGGACCATGACCTGTTAGCAGAAAACCCAGACTCAGGTTGAACCTGAAGTCAGGATTTTCTGCCACAAATGAAACATCGCGGATGTACTCGTACGTCACCCTTCCGTTGGGACTATTGTCCCAACGGTCCTGCCATTTCCCTATAACACACCCCTCTAGCCTTCTTTTGGCTTCTAAGTAACCCCCCTCCACATCATTGTCGGTTATCCACTCATTCTGCAGCAATGGGACGCTTATTCCCCTTCTCAACCTGAAGGCTACAGCACGCTGTATTACCACCAGGTCAAGAGGGGGAGCGCCCAACAACACCTGCATCGCATCCGTCGAAACGGTGCGACACACTGGCAAACACACAAGCATCATGATCCTCTGAATACTGAGGATACGCTTGCGGCCAGCAGACATCGTAACCGTGCGGTACCATACAGCGGCCCCATAAGTAGCACATGCTACAAAGAGGCCACGATATATGGTTCGCACGGCACGACGCCCCAGGCCCCAGTCGCTCCTCAGCATTCGACGCAACTGCCCGACAACACTCAGCATTTTACACTTCACATACTCCAAGTGTGGGATAAAGTTGAGCCTTTCACCCACAGTCAGCCCAAGGTATTTGACTTTCGTCACATACCTTAGGCTGACTCCGTTTACACGAACAACCGGTGGGCGACTCCGCGACAACTTGCCCTTAAGCAACATCATCGCGGATTTACCCACCGATATTTCCACACCCACATGATTGCCCCAGTTAGCCACTATTGCACACAGTGACTCACTGAGGCGCTCCACATTCGCCCTTGACTCTCCCTCCACCATAAGGAGGAGATCGTCCGCATACGCACATATCTTACATAGTGGCTCAAGTTGCCCGAGAAGGGAGTCCATCATAGTGTTCCATATATATGGACCACAGATGGATCCCTGCGGGCAACCGCGAGCCACCTCTATCTCCACACTTTCATTCATTCCTGCGATGAAAGCTCGTCTGTCCGAGAAATAACTCCGCCAAAGGGTTATTTCTGGGCAGCCGAGCTCCCCCAACCGCTCGATGACTCTGTCCCAGCGCAGGTAGTCAAACGCCCCCTTAAAGTCAATAAATATGCCAAGGACATATTTATTGACCGAACTCCCTACAACATTCTGAACATGCATCCAGGCGTCTTCGATGCTGAGTCCTTTCCTGAACCCATATTGCCTAACCGACCGCGTACCCCCAGTAACCTCCTGAAGCCGTTCCACCAGGACTCGTTCCAGTACCTTGCCAAGTACTGGAAGGAGGCTGATGCCCCGATAAGATCTGGGATCAGACCTGATCTTATCGGGTGACTTCAGGAGAACGACAACCCTAGCTGTTTTCCACTCGCGTGGAAAATAACCCTCCCATATGCATTTGTTGTAAACGGCCTTCAAGTATTCCGGGATGAACTTCCACAAGCACTTGCACATCTCTCCGTTCAACCCATCAAAACCTGGAGATCGTTTAGACCTAACCAGGTCAAATGCATATCCTAGCTCCTCGTCATCTAGTGGAGGAACAGGCACCTCTTGTGCGGGAGGTACCTGTGTCTCCGCCCTAGGAAAGAACTCCGCGAGTAGAACATTAGCACAGTCCCTCCACGTCGATAGAGTAGTCTCACCGACGCGGAGGGAGCTGACGTCATTTGACCTACGACCCCGACAGATTTTATAAACCTGTCCCCAGGGGTCGTTCCGGTTGTCAGCTATAAAATTGCGCCACTCATCCTCCTTAATTTTCACAAGCATACTCTTATACTCATTCATCTCCCTCCCTAATTGACTCCTGAGCTGAGACATGTCATCCGAGTTGGTCCGCCGGGCACGTTGAAACTGACGCCTCACGTGCCTGACGGATCTCCTCTTCTGGGTCAGCTCACGCGTCCACCATCTGACGCGCTTAAATCGCGTCTTCTTCCACCTATGAAACATACTATCATTGACATTCCAAACACATTCATTCAGACGAGCAATTTGCTCGTCCACGGGCAGGTTTTCAAATGCGCTCAGCGGTATCAAGGATACCGCCGAACGCACCTGCTGCCCGTAAAAAACCCAATTCGCACCGGCAGTGCGCCAGGCCTTTATTTCATTCACACTTGGTGTGTCAGGAGAGGACCGAGGAGCGATCACAACCTGTATCAGATTGTGGTCACTCACCCCTGTACCTCCCCTAACACACCATTCAGATACAAACATTCTCATTGCTGCCTCATTCATAAGCGTAACGTCAATATCACTCTTACCCATGGGCCCATCAAACGTATACCATTCACTCGGTTCATTAATCGCATACACACCATTACTTAAGACCCATTCACCCATTGCCTCACCCCGTGTGTGGCTTTGGTATCCAGCCGAAAGGCTGGACAACTTACTGTGCCACACAGGGGATACAGCATTTGCGTCCAATCCCATGATAACAGGCGTACTACTCGCAAGGAGTAGTACCGTATCCAGGAATTGGAGATAGGGGTCCATGGGTTCACCAAACTTGCAGTATATGCTGGCAAAGAGGATCCTACCAAAAGAACCCTCAATGCCAACACACACCCCAAAGTCAGTCGCACTTACTAAAACACATTCGTACCTAGGTTCATTCACGACGACAGCGGCATTGCCCTTAAGGTCAGAAAAGACCCTAAAGCCTCCAGGGAGACCCCTTACTACACCGTTGGTGCAGTAAGGTTCCTGGAGCAGAGCAATGCCGCAGCCCTCCTCAGCCATACGTGCACCAAACTCACACATCACCGCGTACGCACCTTGACAGTTTTGCTGGTGGAGGATGACCCCCATCATTAATGTCTGGCAAGGGCGCGGGCAACAACGGCAGCATAGATAGGACACGCGTCGGACACCATAGAGTGTCCGGCGGGCCTACCCTTGAACTCACAGTTGCGACAATTTAACTTATTGCCGCAACGTGAGGCCAGATGCCCCTCTTCCCCGCACCTCCGACAGACATCGGACTTCACCCTACATTCGGCCACGCGGTGATCAAATCCCATGCACCTGAAGCAGGCAGGGATCAGGCTCTCCGACCGAACCCGGAAGGAAAACCATTTGACGTAACAACGTCCTGCCTCCAGAAGGACGGACATTAACTTGTCCGTTCCCTCTAGGACGACATTAGTTGTCCCGTCGGGGGTCACCTTCCAGGGTCGGCTGACCAACCTGACCTCTGTCTTGAGGCTGCCAGGGCTGAAATCCCTGAGATTCAGCCGGTACAATTCCTCCATGAACTCGTCAGGAGAAATTGCCGTATGAACCCCATGGACCACAACCCTGGTGCCTAGCTTCCTGTTCACACTGACGCTAAGCCCCACCTCTTTGAACTTGGTATTATTTAATACCTTCTCCCTCTCCGACGCAGAAGGCGTTCGGATGAGGGCACCACCTCCACGAATTTCTTTCAATTCGTGGACCCGTACCCCCAACGATGGCCCAACCTCCTTGACGATCTTTTTCACCACCTCCTTGGGAGGAACATCAGGCACGTCACTCCTAACGACCGCCGACCAGGTCTCCACCGGTTTTGGTACCACGGCTACGGGCACTGCAGGTGCTGGCAGTCGCGGCGACGGCATCATCACGCGATCGGCTGGTAAAGACCCTCCGATGCGTGACGATACATCACCGCGTCTACAAAGCACCTCCACCTGTCCGCGAAGTCGTGCATTTTCGGCTATTGCCGACATCAGGAGGGCCTCGTACTCCGAGGATACCTCCATCAGCCCCTTCGCCGACTCGAGGCTCGCACCCTTGGCACCAAACACCAGCTCGCTAAACCTGGCGGTGATCCTCTTCATAGAGACAACCAAGGAGTTGTCCCTGGAAGAGTCTCCTCCCAAGGCAACCGCTTTCTTCCCTCTAGAACCCTTTCCCCCCTTTTCCTCCTCACCTTCATCCTCCCTATCCCCTTCGTCTCCCTTATCGTCAACGACCGGCTTGTCGGGCGCGTTCGTCTCGTCGGTCTTCTGTTTGTTGTCATGTTTGTCCGTTTTGTCCGAGGTAGCCGTCACTCCCGTCTTGTCAGTCGCGTCCGTCTCACCCGACTTGTCGGTCTTACCCCCTTTCGCACCAATGGCAACAAAATCAAGGCCACTTACCCCAATTTTCGGAAATTCTCCGTTACGGCTCGATAGTAAGCTCCTTTCGGGCTCCATACTCGGCATACCGCAGGCCCCCTTTTGGATTCTCCTTGGTGGCGACTTCACAGGCACTTCGCCTTCAATTTCCCCCCCCGAGGTAGACTCATCGACAAATGTCGAAGAGCCTCCGCTCCCAGTGGGCTTTGCACGCCTGCGCGTGCGCGGTCCCGCGGTCTTCTTCATCGCGGGTTCCAACCCTCCCAACAAGTGCCTACCTGCAGTGAACTCAGACACAATCACTCACCTGTCGCTTTTGGCTGGGAGTCCGTAACCAGAGGCAAACCGATGCCCACTGGAGAATCGTCCACGGAGCTGTGAGGAAGCGAGCAACCCCTCGCGGGATTAGTCAGTAGCTGACGTAGTATGCCTAACCAGCCGGTCAAGGCAAAACGCGTTGGCGCCACTCGCAATGTCAGCTAAGCTGACGCTGGCCACTACCGCCGCCCCGACGGTCGGAACACTGTTCCCCGTATCGGGGATGAGTCGACCTAGAGCGAAACTGGCGCCGACCGATCTGGTAGACTTAACACTACCGCGACTACTACTCCCGCAAGCACTGGTAGCTGCCTCGGCACAAAACTCAGTGAACAATAGTCCACTAGGCAAGTGGTCCAACACTGTATCCAAAGGGACCAGTATTTTGACACACTCGAATTTATCGCTGGGTACGTACTCACAGCCGATAGAGTCGCACACACAACCACACTTGTTT
>CATLJZ010000006.1:0-24902 GCA_949987695.1 Merzomyia westermanni
ATTTTCCTTCAGCTATCCAATGGTACATAAACCATTAAAATCCTAGCAAAACTGTGGAATTTATGACCATTTGAAGTCAGTATATCTTTAAACTCGATTTCCTGCCAAACGGAGCGTTGTAGACCTATCAAAGTTTGCATTTTTTAAAATTGAGATATACCAGTAAAACTATACATTTTTGGAAAGGATTTTCCTTCAGCTATCCAATGGTACATAAACCACTAAAATCCTAGCAAAACTGTGGAAGTTATGACCACTTGAAGTCAGTATATCTTTAAACTCGATTTCCTGCCAAACGGAGCGTTGTAGACCTATCAAAGTTTGCATTTATTAAAATTGAGATATACCAGTAAAACTATACATTTTTGGAAAGGATTTTCCTTCAGCTATCCAATGGTACATAAACCACTAAAATCCTAGCAAAACTGTGGAATTTATGACCATTTGAAGTCAGTATATCTTTAAACTCGATTTCCTGCCAAACGGAGCGTTGTAGACCTATCAAAGTTTGCATTTTTTAAAATTGAGATATACCAGTAAAACTATACATTTTTGGAAAGGATTTTCCTTCAGCTATCCAATGGTACATAAACCACTAAAATCCTAGCAAAACTGTGGAATTTATGACCATTTGAAGTCAGTATATCTTTAAACTCGATTTCCTGCCAAACGGAGCGTTGTAGACCTATCAAAGTTTGCATTTTTTAAAATTGAGATATACCAGTAAAACTATACATTTTTGGAAAGGATTTTCCTTCAGCTATCCAATGGTACATAAACCACTAAAATCCTAGCAAAACTGTGGAATTTATGACCATTTGAAGTCAGTATATCTTTAAACTCGATTTCCTGCCAAACGGAGCGTTGTAGACCTATCAAAGTTTGCATTTTTTAAAATTGAGATATACCAGTAAAACTATACATTTTTGGAAAGGATTTTCCTTCAGCTATCCAATGGTACATAAACCATTAAAATCCTAGCAAAACTGTGGAATTTATGACCATTTGAAGTCAGTATATCTTTAAACTCGATTTCCTGCCAAACGGAGCGTTGTAGACCTATCAAAGTTTGCATTTTTTAAAATTGAGATATACCAGTAAAACTATACATTTTTGGAAAGGATTTTCCTTCAGCTATCCAATGGTACATAAACCACTAAAATCCTAGCAAAACTGTGGAAGTTATGACCACTTGAAGTCAGTATATCTTTAAACTCGATTTCCTGCCAAACGGAGCGTTGTAGACCTATCAAAGTTTGCATTTTTTAAAATTGAGATATACCAGTAAAACTATACATTTTTGGAAAGGATTTTCCTTCAGCTATCCAATGGTACATAAACCATTAAAATCCTAGCAAAACTGTGGAAGTTATGACCATTTGAAGTCAGTATATCTTTAAACTCGATTTCCTGCCAAACGGAGCGCTGTAGACCTATCAAAGTTGGCATTTTTTAAAATTGAGATATACCAGTAAAACTATACATTTTTGGAAAGGATTTTCCTTCAGCTATCCAATGGTACATAAACCATTAAAATCCTAGCAAAACTGTGGAAGTTATGACCATTTGAAGTCAGTATATCTTTAAACTCGATTTCCTGCCAAACGGAGCGTTGTAGACCTATCAAAGTTTGCATTTTTTAAAATTGAGATATACCAGTAAAACTATACATTTTTGGAAAGGATTTTCCTTCAGCTATCCAATGGTACATAAACCATTAAAATCCTAGCAAAACTGTGGAATTTATGACCATTTGAAGTCAGTATATCTTTAAACTCGATTTCCTGCCAAACGGAGCGTTGTAGACCTATCAAAGTTTGCATTTTTTAAAATTGAGATATACCAGTAAAACTATACATTTTTGGAAAGGATTTTCCTTCAGCTATCCAATGGTACATAAACCATTAAAATCCTAGCAAAACTGTGGAAGTTGTGACCATTTGAAGTCAGTATATCTTTAAACTCGATTTCCTGCCAAACGGAGCGTTGTAGACCTATCAAAGTTTGCATTTTTTAAAATTGAGATATACCAGTAAAACTATACATTTTTGGAAAGGATTTTCCTTCAGCTATCCAATGGTACATAAACCATTAAAATCCTAGCAAAACTGTGGAAGTTATGACCATTTGAAGTCAGTATATCTTTAAACTCGATTTCCTGCCAAACGGAGCGTTGTAGACCTATCAAAGTTTGCATTTTTTAAAATTGAGATATACCAGTAAAACTATACATTTTTGGAAAGGATTTTCCTTCAGCTATCCAATGGTACATAAACCATTAAAATCCTAGCAAAACTGTGGAAGTTATGACCATTTGAAGTCAGTATATCTTTAAACTCGATTTCCTGCCAAACGGAGCGTTGTAGACCTATCAAAGTTTGCATTTTTTAAAATTGAGATATACCAGTAAAACTATACATTTTTGGAAAGGATTTTCCTTCAGCTATCCAATGGTACATAAACCATTAAAATCCTAGAAAAACTGTGGAAGTTATGACCATTTGAAGTCAGTATATCTTTAAACTCGATTTCCTGCCAAACGGAGCGTTGTAGACCTATCAAAGTTTGCATTTTTTAAAATTGAGATATACCAGTAAAACTATACATTTTTGGAAAGGATTTTCCTTCAGCTATCCAATGGTACATAAACCATTAAAATCCTAGCAAAACTGTGGAAGTTATGACCATTTGAAGTCAGTATATCTTTAAACTCGATTTCCTGCCAAACGGAGCGTTGTAGACCTATCAAAGTTTGCATTTTTTAAAATTGAGATATACCAGTAAAACTATACATTTTTGGAAAGGATTTTCCTTCAGCTATCCAATGGTACATAAACCATTAAAATCCTAGCAAAACTGTGGAAGTTATGACCATTTGAAGTCAGTATATCTTTAAACTCGATTTCCTGCCAAACGGAGCGTTGTAGACCTATCGAACTTTGCATTTTTTAAAATTGAGATATACCAGTAAAACTATACATTTTTGGAAAGGATTTTCCTTCAGCTATCCAATGGTACATAAACCATTAAAATCCTAGCAAAACTGTGGAAGTTATGACCATTTGAAGTCAGTATATCTTTAAACTCGATTTCCTGCCAAACGGAGCGTTGTAGACCTATCAAAGTTTGCATTTTTTAAAATTGAGATATACCAGTAAAACTATACATTTTTGGAAAGGATTTTCCTTCAGCTATCCAATGGTACATAAACCATTAAAATCCTAGCAAAACTGTGGAAGTTATGACCATTTGAAGTCAGTATATCTTTAAACTCGATTTCCTGCCAAACGGAGCGTTGTAGACCTATCAAAGTTTGCATTTTTTAAAATTGAGATATACCAGTAAAACTATACATTTTTGGAAAGGATTTTCCTTCAGCTATCCAATGGTACATAAACCATTAAAATCCTAGCGAAACTGTGGAATTTATGACCATTTGAAGTCAGTATATCTTTAAACTCGATTTCCTGCCAAACGGAGCGTTGTAGACCTATCAAAGTTTGCATTTTTTAAAATTGAGATATACCAGTAAAACTATACATTTTTGGAAAGGATTTTCCTTCAGCTATCCAATGGTACATAAACCATTAAAATCCTAGCAAAACTGTGGAAGTTATGACCATTTGAAGTCAGTATATCTTTAAACTCGATTTCCTGCCAAACGGAGCGTTGTAGACCTATCAAAGTTTGCATTTTTTAAAATTGAGATATACCAGTAAAACTATACATTTTTGGAAAGGATTTTCCTTCAGCTATCCAATGGTACATAAACCATTAAAATCCTAGCAAAACTGTGGAAGTTATGACCATTTGAAGTCAGTATATCTTTAAACTCGATTTCCTGCCAAACGGAGCGTTGTAGACCTATCAAAGTTTGCATTTTTTAAAATTGAGATATACCAGTAAAACTATACATTTTTGGAAAGGATTTTCCTTCAGCTATCCAATGGTACATAAACCATTAAAATCCTAGCAAAACTGTGGAAGTTATGACCATTTGAAGTCAGTATATCTTTAAACTCGATTTCCTGCCAAACGGAGCGTTGTAGACCTATCAAAGTTTGCATTTTTTAAAATTGAGATATACCAGTAAAACTATACATTTTTGGAAAGGATTTTCCTTCAGCTATCCAATGGTACATAAACCATTAAAATCCTAGCGAAACTGTGGAATTTATGACCATTTGAAGTCAGTATATCTTTAAACTCGATTTCCTGCCAAACGGAGCGTTGTAGACCTATCAAAGTTTGCATTTTTTAAAATTGAGATATACCAGTAAAACTATACATTTTTGGAAAGGATTTTCCTTCAGCTATCCAATGGTACATAAACCATTAAAATCCTAGCAAAACTGTGGAAGTTATGACCATTTGAAGTCAGTATATCTTTAAACTCGATTTCCTGCCAAACGGAGCGTTGTAGACCTATCAAAGTTTGCATTTTTTAAAATTGAGATATACCAGTAAAACTATACATTTTTGGAAAGGATTTTCCTTCAGCTATCCAATGGTACATAAACCATTAAAATCCTAGCAAAACTGTGGAAGTTATGACCATTTGAAGTCAGTATATCTTTAAACTCGATTTCCTGCCAAACGGAGCGTTGTAGACCTATCAAAGTTTGCATTTTTTAAAATTGAGATATACCAGTAAAACTATACATTTTTGGAAAGGATTTTCCTTCAGCTATCCAATGGTACATAAACCATTAAAATCCTAGCAAAACTGTGGAAGTTATGACCATTTGAAGTCAGTATATCTTTAAACTCGATTTCCTGCCAAACGGAGCGTTGTAGACCTATCAAAGTTTGCATTTTTTAAAATTGAGATATACCAGTAAAACTATACATTTTTGGAAAGGATTTTCCTTCAGCTATCCAATGGTACATTAACCATTAAAATCCTAGCGAAACTGTGGAATTTATGACCATTTGAAGTCAGTATATCTTTAAACTCGATTTCCTGCCAAACGGAGCGTTGTAGACCTATCAAAGTTTGCATTTTTTAAAATTGAGATATACCAGTAAAACTATACATTTTTGGAAAGGATTTTCCTTCAGCTATCCAATGGTACATAAACCATTAAAATCCTAGCAAAACTGTGGAAGTTATGACCATTTGAAGTCAGTATATCTTTAAACTCGATTTCCTGCCAAACGGAGCGTTGTAGACCTATCAAAGTTTGCATTTTTTAAAATTGAGATATACCAGTAAAACTATACATTTTTGGAAAGGATTTTCCTTCAGCTATCCAATGGTACATAAACCATTAAAATCCTAGCGAAACTGTGGAATTTATGACCATTTGAAGTCAGTATATCTTTAAACTCGATTTCCTGCCAAACGGAGCGTTGTAGACCTATCAAAGTTTGTAGTTAATTTAATAGTAATTGGTGATACTCACGGTTGGGTATGTGGGTCTCGGGCCGATTTTCGGGGTTATCTGTGCGGTAGCGTAGAGGTTAGCGCTTTGCTGTCAATTTGGTTGAAAATGCCGAATATCGCGCAGCAACTTTTCACAGCAATTCGTTCCCTTCTCTGGGGGTTTTCTCAATGGAATTTATACAAAGGAATTCGCCACTTCTTTATTGTGACAAAATTCTGCGTACCACTTAAACTAGACAAACTGTTGTTTTAATTATATGGACATATGTATATCAGGGTTCTTTCTGCACACAATTTCACGTTTATTTCTCACGAGTATAATTTGCCTTTTTTTGTCAAAAAAGTGTAGTTATAATAAAAAACCACTTTTACTAGTTTTTTTGCACGCACCGGTGAAAAAAGCAATAACAACAGGTTTTTTTTATAAATATGATGGCCGCCCACATGACAGCTGTCGGTCATGCGGCGAATTGGTGTGGGGTGATTTACGCGTGGTTGCCACACGTCCCAAATCGTTCCAATTTTAACACTTAAATCTAAAGGTGAATTCATAAGTTGTGATGAGTAAATATCATGTAATAATCATAAAATATAATGTAATCCATGCGTTATAATGATATTATATACAATTCATGACAAATATTTATATGATGAGTATTATTCTATGTACAATTCAGGAAATATGTATATAATGAATATTAGGTTTTTGGGATTGGGACGTGTGGCCACCGATGTCGCGTAAACATTCTGCCTCCCCTAGGCGTACTAAGCGCCTAGTGTATGCTGCAACTCCTGCAAGGCCCGAACTGCTTCCTGAATAAGGATCCGCCCCACCTTATTTTTATACGTGGCTGTGCGTAAACCGGTTGCGGTGCACCGGATGGTGCGATCGCCGACGCTGGTTGGTCGTGCTGGTTGGCGTGCGATGGGAGCGCGACCAGGAGACCGTGGAGGCTGCTGTTGAGGGCGACGACGATGAGTTGCTGTTCGGCGGCGCGGCTCCTGGCGGCGTTGTGGGAGAGGTACCTCCGCCACAGGTGGTGCGACATACGCGGGTTGGCGACCTCCGGTGTCCCGATGAAGGAATGTGTGGTGATGCTGCCCGCAGACCCGGCAGCTTTCTGTGGAGGTGCACTGGTTGGTGCGATGGGACAGCGCTAAGCAGTTGGTGCAATACTGATGTGCCCTAGCGACCAAGAAGCGTTGTTGCGGCTGCATGGCCGTGAACACAGGGCACATCAGCAGCGCGTGATGACGCATGCACAATTTACATTTCCGGTAATCCGGTACGGGTTCGCTACGGCGCGGACGGGCTGCGGGCAGGGTCACTTGCGATGCCAATGAGCGGCGTGGTGTTGGGACCGGAGGGCGTTGACGATCCATCTGTTGAAAAGAGAGAGTAATATATGCATATTAGTTATACGCCTGGGATTAAGCATATGTTTGGAGAGTGACTAAGTTGTTGTCGGGGAGTTTACGATAGCACGAGCATTATGGACTGTATTAAGTTAGTGAGATGGGAATGGGCTCTGAGAGCCCTCGTCACTCTCCGATGACGGTAGAAAACATAGTTTCGTGAGAGGTCTAGTCAAAATCCCATTCTGGGTGCGGACGTCTACGACACGAATGTGTCCGTCTCGTCCTGGGTGTAGGCTTTCTAATCGACCTAGTCGCCATTCCGTGGGAGGTAAGTTGTCTTCCTTGATGATGACTAGATCGCAAATTTTTGGGGGAGTTTGAGCGTTTTTCCATCTGTAACGCTTTTGAAGATCGGTGAGGTAGTCAGTTTTCCAGCGTTTGCTGAACTGATGATGTAAAACTTTCAGTCGTTCCCACCTGTTTATCATAGAGAGATTTTCGTGGTTCGGTTCGGGAAGCGAGAGCATTGGTGCTCCTCGGAGAAAGTGACCTGGCGTGAGGGCGGTGAGGTCATTCGGGTCCTGAGAAAGCTGGGAGATGGGCCGAGAGTTAAGTACGGCCTCTATCCGAATTAATAACGTCGAGAACTCCTCGAAGGTAAAGCTGTGGGTTCCGGCGACCTTTTTAAAGTGTGTTTTAAAGCTTTTGACAGCGGATTCCCATAATCCGCCCATGTGAGGTGCGCCAGGGGGTATGAACTTCCAATTGATTCCTTGGGGGGCGTACTTCTGTACGATATCCGTCGATACTTCTTTCAGGAACGTGACGAATTCCAGTTCGGTAGCACGCTTGGCGCCGATGAATGTTTTGCCGTTGTCGCTCATCATCTGATTCGGGTATCCTCGGCGTCCTACAAATCGGGCGAAGGCGGCAAGAAACGCTTTGCTGGTGAGGTCTGAGCATAATTCCAGGTGGACCGCTTTGGTGGTAAAACAGACAAAGACGGCCACATAGCCCTTTACGAGGGTATGGGATCGGAGCATGGATGCTTTAAGTTGGAAGGGGCCAGCGAAATCTACACCAGTCGTGGTGAAGGGGGGCGCGAATCCACATCTCTCGGGGGGCAAGGCCGCCATTATTTGGGATCGCGTTTGTTGTTTGTGAGTGATGCAGACTTTGCACTGGAAAATGCACCTTTTGATAAGGGGTTTGAGACGGGCAATGTAGAATTCTTGCCTTAACATTTGTTGCATGAGACGAGCCTCCGCATGTAGGAGCATTTCGTGAAGGAATCGCATATATAGAGTACAGAGGCGCGACTTTTCGGGTAGGATAATGGGATGGCGCTCATTGTAAGTGAGGGTTGCGTGGGCTAATCGGCCATTTACTCGTAGGACTCCACTCTTGTCTAGGAAGGGATTGAGTACGAGTAGGGAGCTTCGTTTCGAGATTGGTTTTGAGTCCTCCAGACATGATTTTTCAGGAGCGAAGTATCGAGTTTGGGCCATTATGATGAGACGATGTTTCGATCTTTTGAGATCGGCGTGAGTTAGAGAGGGTTCGGTGGGGTCATTAATACCGTTCACCGCGTCTTTTAGCCGACGTACAAACTTGAGAACATACGCTATGACACGTAAAGCACGAGGGTAGGAAGAGAATCGATCTAAGAGATCCTCACTCTCTTCCGTAGCATAGAGGGCTTCTATTTTACGTGCCTCTGGGGGGGCGACGTTGCGAACTGTTGGTTGGGGCCAGGCTTCGGGGGGTTGTGAAAGCCACTCTGGACCATTCCACCAGAGGGCAGACTTGGCGAGATCGCCTGGCGTACAACCTCGGGTTCCCAGATCCGCGGGGTTATCTTTGCTTCGTACGTGCCGCCACGGGACATTACCTACGAGGTCTATAATCTGGGCGGTTCGATTGGAAACATAGGTCTTCCATGAGTGAGGTGGCTTTTCGAGCCAGGCTAACACGATTTCAGAGTCAGACCACATAGTCAACTTTCTTCGAGTGAGGCCGAGATGGGGTTGAACTACCGCGATTAATTTGGCTAATAAGAGAGCTCCGCATAGTTCCAGGCGTGGCAGGCTTATAGTTTTGAGAGGAGCCACTTTGCCTTTGGACACAAGGAGGTGAGAGTAAACTTGGGTGCCGACAGTAGTTCGCACATAAAGGGTTGCGCAATAAGCCTTTTCCGAGGCGTCGCAGAAGCCATGGAGCTCGACTATGTGGGCCGGGGCGAAATTAATCCATCGGGGGATTTGTATCTCTGCGATTGACTGCAGATTTGTTGAGAATTGCGTCCATTTTATGAGCCGTATCGGTTTGACCCGTTCATCCCAATCAGTTCCGTCCAACCACAATTCTTGCATCAGGATTTTTGCCTGTATCATGACTGGCGTCAGCCACCCTGCGGGGTCGAAAAGTTTCGCAATAGAGGAGAGTATCTGCCGCTTGGTGGCTGCCGTTGAGGCTGGATCTGAGTCCACAGTATATGAGAATGTGTCCGAGAGCGCATTCCATTGAATTCCAAGGGTTTTGGCGGTACTACTTTTCTCGAATTCGAGGAAGTCGGTTTCAAGTAAGTCCGCCTTGGGAATTTTCCTGAGTATTTCCGGATGGTTTGCCGTGATCTTTTTCAAGGGGAAGCCGGCTGATTTGAGAGCATTAATAGTCTCGTTTAGGGATTGCTCGGCTGATGGGAGATCATGGCTGCCGGATAAAATGTCGTCTACATACGTCTCGGACTTTAGTATTGGGGGCTGCGCGGGGATGGGAGTCGGCTATGTCTTTCGACAGCTCGTGTAGAGTGCGAATAGCCAGGAAGGGAGCGCAGTTCACCCCAAAGGTGACCGTTTTCAATTTGAAGTCCTTTATTGGACTGGTTTCGGGAGTTCGGAATATTATCCGTTGGTAGTTTTGGTCATCGGGGTGTAAGAGAATCTGGCGGTACATTTTCTCAACATCGCCATTAAACACATATTTATATGTCCGCCACTTGAGCAACATAAGTCGGAGATCGGGTTGGAGGGTTGGGCCGGTACATAGAACATCATTAAGGGAGTGACCGGACCCTGTCTTCTTAGAAGCATTGAACACAACTCTGACTTTTGTTGTCTTTTTGTCTGGCCTTACGACTGCATGGTGAGGGAGATAGAAAGAGCAGTATTTTCCTCGAGATTCCATCTCATTGGGACTGCATTCTTCCATGTGGCCTAGGGACAGGTATTCTTCGAGTACCTGGTCGTACTGCTGTTTGAGCTCGCCCTTTTTTGAGAGAGAGCGTTCCATGCCATGGAACTGTCGTAGGGCAGCAGTACGAGATTGGCCTAGGTCGATATCGTTCGGGAATGATGGTTTAAAAGGAAGCCGAACCATATATCGACCGTCATCCATTCGAGTGGTTGTGCTTTTATAAAACTCTTCGCACATTTGATCTTCGGGGGTTTCCACTCGGGTTCTGGGTATCTCCTCGATTTCCCAGAACTGTCTAAGCTGTTCATTCAGCTGAACGTTTGAGATTTCCCACACTTGGGAGGAATGGGCTCCAACCTTTTCGGGAGTTTGGCCGCTTATGATCCATCCAAATATTGTATTTTGGGCTAGCAGGCTGGGTGAGATCTTTTCTACGCCATTTAGCATTATTTGTGGGATAAGATCACTACCCAATACCAGATCGATTTGGGATGGGTTCTGAGTGTTCTGGTCCGCTAGTTTGAGATGGGACCATTTGCGCATTTGGTTCTCATTTAGCCTGAGGGTTGGGAGTTGCCTAGTTAACCGGGGTAGCACTATTGCCTGGGCGTTTATCTTCACTTTTTTGTCATTTGAGACGAGGGTCAACGAGCACAGCTTATTAGAGGTCTGTACCACTCCGCCTCCCATACCCGATATTTCAAACAGGGAGTGGGTATAGGGAAGCCCGAGTCTCGTCTGAGCTTTGGCGGATATGAAGCTTCTTTCGGAGCCTTGGTCAACTAAGGCTCGAAGCTTGAATAGGTCCCCTCTATGTTCTATCAAGACAATTGCTGTAGGGAGTATAATTTTGCTATCATTTTCAGCATGGAATGATTGTACTTGGGATGCGTTGGGTGCAGAGGGATCTCCTTCCTGGGGTACCGCTTGCCTGACGTCCTGAAGCCTTGGAGTGCTGGCTCCTATCGTTGCTACCTGGGATCTGGTCCTTTGAATTCCGGAACTGGTACTGGGGTTTGCTGTGTCGTGAAGGGTGGTGTTATGCCGGCCTTGGCAGTGCATGCACGTTCTCGTGCTTTGGCAGTCTTTTGAGAGATGGGTTTGGGCTAAACAATTCTCGCAGATATTATTGTCTCTTACGAATTTTCTGCGTTCTGAGATTGGCAACTTTTTATACCGCAAACAGCTTTGTAGGGTATGAGTGGACTGTCTGCATAATTTACAGTTATAAAATCGCTGCTGTTCTGTAGCGTGGGATTTTGTATGTGTCGGAGGTTTGTTGCTGTGGTTTTGGGGTTGAGACTGCCTGAACTGGGGGTTGTTCTGACTGGGGAGAGGCCTTGAGAAGTTTGTGGAGGGTGGATTGTATCGGTGTTTGGCCGGGCGCCATTGATCCACCCTTTCCACTATCTCGTAGCGAGTAGTCAGAAACTGGTTCATTTGGGACCAGTTCGGAAGGTCTCTTCTAGAGCTTAATGATTGCTCCCACAGGGCAACTGTATTTTCTGGAAGCTTTGAGGTTACCAGATATATTAATATGGGATCCCAACTAGAGGTCTCGACTTGTTGTGTCGCTAAGATTTGGAGAGCGTTGTTTACAGAGGATTGTAATTTTTGAATATCCTCACTATTCTCCGATTGAATCGGTTTTAGATTCATGAGGACTCGGATTTGATTATCGACCAGGACTCTTTTTGTTTTCATAACGTGACTTGAGGGCTTCCCATGCTAGGGCAAAGTTGTCGTCACTTAGAGGGAATTGTTCCACTATTTGGCCTGCCTTACCTTTAGTCTTCTGTCTGAGGTGATACAGTTTTTGGGCACTTGAGAGTTTGGAGTGGTTGATATACACCGCCGTGAACATGTCACGGAAAGACGGCCATTGATCATACCCTCCATAAAATACTTCTGTATCACATGGGGGGACTTTCAGGTTCATATGGGAGGACTCTGAGGGGGGTTGGGTTTGCACAGGAGGCGCGGGATTACTCAATTCCTTGAGTTGGAGTTGGTCGCCTATTTGTGCTTTAGTGTCCTCATAAGCTATGAGGCAGGCTCGGTATTTACCGAAAGCGGCGGACTTGAAGTCGTCGGGGAGGTCCTGGTCGTCGGTTTCTACTACCAAGTCGTAGGCGCTCTGTACTCTAGACCAAAATATATCGATATTCTTGTCTTTCAATTTTAGGGCTGCCTCGGTATTATCTTGTATAGGGGTTGAGCGGAACCGAGTACAGTAATCCGTAAAATTATCGGTTTCGGATATAAACTTATTTTCAGCCACGGTAGTCATTCTAAATAGGGACTTGCTTAATTTAATTTTTGGAATTTTGGGAAATTTTTTAGCTGCCGCTAATTATATTCACAAGAGATTGGTCAAATGAATTAGTTTCGGGCTAGTTGTTAGCTACCGCTGCTTTTTTTTTTTGAAAGGAAGTGATAAAAGGGAGTTTTTTTTTTTTTTTTTTTTTATGGTCCAAAAGGGCGTAGACTGGGACTAGTTTGACCGGACGAGATTTTTTTTTCTACTGGGTATCGCAACTTTGGTATGCACGTGTCAATTTACTGCTGGGTTGTCGCCAATAATATAAACGTATGTATATATGTCCAAGTTATACCGCAAGGGACACAGGTTTATAAAGGGCAATGTTTTAGGTTTGTGAGAATATTTACATATATGTATGTAAAATTTCACTTTAGGGGATTTGCCTTTGAATTTCTTGACACTTTTGGCGGGACAATTTATTTTTTTGGCGGGAGCCGACAAGGAAATTTGGGGATTATAATTTTATATATTATATATTATATGGGCAGGGGCTGGTTTCTTCAATGGCGAAGAAGGACCATTAGTTAATTTAATAGTAATTGGTGATACTCACGGTTGGGTATGTGGGTCTCGGGCCGATTTTCGGGGTTATCTGTGCGGTAGCGTAGAGGTTAGCGCTTTGCTGTCAATTTGGTTGAAAATGCCGAATATCGCGCAGCAACTTTTCACAGCAATTCGTTCCCTTCTCTGGGGGTTTTCTCAATGGAATTTATACAAAGGAATTCGCCACTTCTTTATTGTGACAAAATTCTGCGTACCACTTAAACTAGACAAACTGTTGTTTTAATTATATGGACATATGTATATCAGGGTTCTTTCTGCACACAATTTCACGTTTATTTCTCACGAGTATAATTTGCCTTTTTTTGTCAAAAAAGTGTAGTTATAATAAAAAACCACTTTTACTAGTTTTTTTGCACGCACCGGTGAAAAAAGCAATAACAACAGGTTTTTTTTATAAATATGATGGCCGCCCACATGACAGCTGTCGGTCATGCGGCGAATTGGTGTGGGGTGATTTACGCGTGGTTGCCACACGTCCCAAATCGTTCCAATTTTAACACTTAAATCTAAAGGTGAATTCATAAGTTGTGATGAGTAAATATCATGTAATAATCATAAAATATAATGTAATCCATGCGTTATAATGATATTATATACAATTCATGACAAATATTTATATGATGAGTATTATTCTATGTACAATTCAGGAAATATGTATATAATGAATATTAGGTTTTTGGGATTGGGACGTGTGGCCACCGATGTCGCGTAAACAGTTTGCATTTTTTAAAATTGAGATATACCAGTAAAACTATACATTTTTGGAAAGGATTTTCCTTCAGCTATCCAATGGTACATAAACCATTAAAATCCTAGCAAAACTGTGGAAGTTATGACCATTTGAAGTCAGTATATCTTTAAACTCGATTTCCTGCCAAACGGAGCGTTGTAGACCTATCAAAGTTTGCATTTTTTAAAATTGAGATATACCAGTAAAACTATACATTTTTGGAAAGGATTTTCCTTCAGCTATCCAATGGTACATAAACCATTAAAATCCTAGAAAAACTGTGGAAGTTATGACCATTTGAAGTCAGTATATCTTTAAACTCGATTTCCTGCCAAACGGAGCGTTGTAGACCTATCAAAGTTTGCATTTTTTAAAATTGAGATATACCAGTAAAACTATACAATTTTTGGAAAGGATTTTCCTTCAGCTATCCAATGGTACATAAACCATTAAAATCCTAGCAAAACTGTGGAGTTATGACCATTTGAAGTCAGTAGATCTTTAAACTCGATTTCCTGCCAAACGGAGCGTTGTAGACCTATCAAAGTTTGCATTTTTTAAAATTGAGATATACCAGTAAAACTATACATTTTTGGAAAGGATTTTCCTTCAGCTATCCAATGGTACATAAACCATTAAAATCCTAGCAAAACTGTGGAAGTTATGACCATTTGAAGTCAGTATATCTTTAAACTCGATTTCCTGCCAAACGGAGCGTTGTAGACCTATCAAAGTTTGCATTTTTTAAAATTGAGATATACCAGTAAAACTATACATTTTTGGAAAGGATTTTCCTTCAGCTATCCAATGGTACATAAACCATTAAAATCCTAGCAAAACTGTGGAAGTTATGACCATTTGAAGTCAGTATATCTTTAAACTCGATTTCCTGCCAAACGGAGCGTTGTAGACCTATCAAAGTTTGCATTTTTTAAAATTGAGATATACCAGTAAAACTATACATTTTTGGAAAGGATTTTCCTTCAGCTATCCAATGGTACATAAACCATTAAAATCCTAGCAAAACTGTGGAATTTATGACCATTTGAAGTCAGTATATCTTTAAACTCGATTTCCTGCCAAACGGAGCGTTGTAGACCTATCAAAGTTTGCATTTTTTAAAATTGAGATATACCAGTAAAACTATACATTTTTGGAAAGGATTTTCCTTCAGCTATCCAATGGTACATAAACCATTAAAATCCTAGCAAAACTGTGGAAGTTATGACCATTTGAAGTCAGTATATCTTTAAACTCGATTTCCTGCCAAACGGAGCGTTGTAGACCTATCAAAGTTTGCATTTTTTAAAATTGAGATATACCAGTAAAACTATACATTTTTGGAAAGGATTTTCCTTCAGCTATCCAATGGTACATAAACCATTAAAATCCTAGCAAAACTGTGGAAGTTATGACCATTTGAAGTCAGTATATCTTTAAACTCGATTTCCTGCCAAACGGAGCGCTGTAGACCTATCAAAGTTGGCATTTTTTAAAATTGAGATATACCAGTAAAACTATACATTTTTGGAAAGGATTTTCCTTCAGCTATCCAATGGTACATAAACCATTAAAATCCTAGCAAAACTGTGGAAGTTATGACCATTTGAAGTCAGTATATCTTTAAACTCGATTTCCTGCCAAACGGAGCGTTGTAGACCTATCAAAGTTTGCATTTTTTAAAATTGAGATATACCAGTAAAACTATACATTTTTGGAAAGGATTTTCCTTCAGCTATCCAATGGTACATAAACCATTAAAATCCTAGCAAAACTGTGGAAGTTATGACCATTTGAAGTCAGTATATCTTTAAACTCGATTTCCTGCCAAACGGAGCGTTGTAGACCTATCAAAGTTTGCATTTTTTAAAATTGAGATATACCAGTAAAACTATACATTTTTGGAAAGGATTTTCCTTCAGCTATCCAATGGTACATAAACCATTAAAATCCTAGCAAAACTGTGGAAGTTATGACCATTTGAAGTCAGTATATCTTTAAACTCGATTTCCTGCCAAACGGAGCGCTGTAGACCTATCAAAGTTGGCATTTTTTAAAATTGAGATATACCAGTAAAACTATACATTTTTGGAAAGGATTTTCCTTCAGCTATCCAATGGTACATAAACCATTAAAATCCTAGCAAAACTGTGGAAGTTATGACCATTTGAAGTCAGTATATCTTTAAACTCGATTTCCTGCCAAACGGAGCGTTGTAGACCTATCAAAGTTTGCATTTTTTAAAATTGAGATATACCAGTAAAACTATACATTTTTGGAAAGGATTTTCCTTCAGCTATCCAATGGTACATAAACCATTAAAATCCTAGCAAAACTGTGGAAGTTATGACCATTTGAAGTCAGTATATCTTTAAACTCGATTTCCTGCCAAACGGAGCGTTGTAGACCTATCAAAGTTTGCATTTTTTAAAATTGAGATATACCAGTAAAACTATACATTTTTGGAAAGGATTTTCCTTCAGCTATCCAATGGTACATAAACCATTAAAATCCTAGCAAAACTGTGGAAGTTGTGACCATTTGAAGTCAGTATATCTTTAAACTCGATTTCCTGCCAAACGGAGCGTTGTAGACCTATCAAAGTTTGCATTTTTTAAAATTGAGATATACCAGTAAAACTATACATTTTTGGAAAGGATTTTCCTTCAGCTATCCAATGGTACATAAACCATTAAAATCCTAGCAAAACTGTGGAAGTTGTGACCATTTGAAGTCAGTATATCTTTAAACTCGATTTCCTGCCAAACGGAGCGTTGTAGACCTATCAAAGTTTGCATTTTTTAAAATTGAGATATACCAGTAAAACTATACATTTTTGGAAAGGATTTTCCTTCAGCTATCCAATGGTACATAAACCATTAAAATCCTAGCAAAACTGTGGAAGTTATGACCATTTGAAGTCAGTATATCTTTAAACTCGATTTCCTGCCAAACGGAGCGTTGTAGACCTATCAAAGTTTGCATTTTTTAAAATTGAGATATACCAGTAAAACTATACATTTTTGGAAAGGATTTTCCTTCAGCTATCCAATGGTACATAAACCATTAAAATCCTAGCAAAACTGTGGAAGTTATGACCATTTGAAGTCAGTATATCTTTAAACTCGATTTCCTGCCAAACGGAGCGTTGTAGACCTATCAAAGTTTGCATTTTTTAAAATTGAGATATACCAGTAAAACTATACATTTTTGGAAAGGATTTTCCTTCAGCTATCCAATGGTACATAAACCATTAAAATCCTAGCAAAACTGTGGAAGTTGTGACCATTTGAAGTCAGTATATCTTTAAACTCGATTTCCTGCCAAACGGAGCGTTTGTAGACCTATCAAAGTTTGCATTTTTTAAAATTGAGATATACCAGTAAAACTATACATTTTTGGAAAGGATTTTCCTTCAGCTATCCAATGGTACATAAACCATTAAAATCCTAGCAAAACTGTGGAAGTTATGACCATTTGAAGTCAGTATATCTTTAAACTCGATTTCCTGCCAAACGGAGCGTTGTAGACCTATCAAAGTTTGCATTTTTTAAAATTGAGATATACCAGTAAAACTATACATTTTTGGAAAGGATTTTCCTTCAGCTATCCAATGGTACATAAACCATTAAAATCCTAGCAAAACTGTGGAAGTTATGACCATTTGAAGTCAGTATATCTTTAAACTCGATTTCCTGCCAAACGGAGCGTTGTAGACCTATCAAAGTTTGCATTTTTTAAAATTGAGATATACCAGTAAAACTATACATTTTTGGAAAGGATTTTCCTTCAGCTATCCAATGGTACATAAACCATTAAAATCCTAGCAAAACTGTGGAAGTTATGACCATTTGAAGTCAGTATATCTTTAAACTCGATTTCCTGCCAAACGGAGCGTTGTAGACCTATCAAAGTTTGCATTTTTTAAAATTGAGATATACCAGTAAAACTATACATTTTTGGAAAGGATTTTCCTTCAGCTATCCAATGGTACATAAACCATTAAAATCCTAGCAAAACTGTGGAAGTTATGACCATTTGAAGTCAGTATATCTTTAAACTCGATTTCCTGCCAAACGGAGCGTTGTAGACCTATCAAAGTTTGCATTTTTTAAAATTGAGATATACCAGTAAAACTATACATTTTTGGAAAGGATTTTCCTTCAGCTATCCAATGGTACATAAACCATTAAAATCCTAGCAAAACTGTGGAAGTTATGACCATTTGAAGTCAGTATATCTTTAAACTCGATTTCCTGCCAAACGGAGCGTTGTAGACCTATCAAAGTTTGCATTTTTTAAAATTGAGATATACCAGTAAAACTATACATTTTTGGAAAGGATTTTCCTTCAGCTATCCAATGGTACATAAACCATTAAAATCCTAGCAAAACTGTGGAAGTTATGACCATTTGAAGTCAGTATATCTTTAAACTCGATTTCCTGCCAAACGGAGCGTTGTAGACCTATCAAAGTTTGCATTTTTTTAAATTGAGATATACCAGTAAAACTATACATTTTTGGAAAGGATTTTCCTTCAGCTATCCAATGGTACATAAACCATTAAAATCCTAGCAAAACTGTGGAATTTATGACCATTTGAAGTCAGTATATCTTTAAACTCGATTTCCTGCCAAACGGAGCGTTGTAGACCTATCAAAGTTTGCATTTTTTAAAATTGAGATATACCAGTAAAACTATACATTTTTGGAAAGGATTTTCCTTCAGCTATCCAATGGTACATAAACCATTAAAATCCTAGCAAAACTGTGGAAGTTGTGACCATTTGAAGTCAGTATATCTTTAAACTCGATTTCCTGCCAAACGGAGCGTTGTAGACCTATCAAAGTTTGCATTTTTTAAAATTGAGATATACCAGTAAAACTATACATTTTTGGAAAGGATTTTCCTTCAGCTATCCAATGGTACATAAACCATTAAAATCCTAGCAAAACTGTGGAAGTTATGACCATTTGAAGTCAGTATATCTTTAAACTCGATTTCCTGCCAAACGGAGCGTTGTAGACCTATCAAAGTTTGCATTTTTTAAAATTGAGATATACCAGTAAAACTATACATTTTTGGAAAGGATTTTCCTTCAGCTATCCAATGGTACATAAACCATTAAAATCCTAGCAAAACTGTGGAAGTTATGACCATTTGAAGTCAGTATATCTTTAAACTCGATTTCCTGCCAAACGGAGCGTTGTAGACCTATCAAAGTTTGCATTTTTTAAAATTGAGATATACCAGTAAAACTATACATTTTTGGAAAGGATTTTCCTTCAGCTATCCAATGGTACATAAACCATTAAAATCCTAGCAAAACTGTGGAAGTTATGACCATTTGAAGTCAGTATATCTTTAAACTCGATTTCCTGCCAAACGGAGCGTTGTAGACCTATCAAAGTTTGCATTTTTTAAAATTGAGATATACCAGTAAAACTATACATTTTTGGAAAGGATTTTCCTTCAGCTATCCAATGGTACATAAACCATTAAAATCCTAGCAAAACTGTGGAAGTTATGACCATTTGAAGTCAGTATATCTTTAAACTCGATTTCCTGCCAAACGGAGCGTTGTAGACCTATCAAAGTTTGCATTTTTTAAAATTGAGATATACCAGTAAAACTATACATTTTTGGAAAGGATTTTCCTTCAGCTATCCAATGGTACATAAACCATTAAAATCCTAGCAAAACTGTGGAAGTTGTGACCATTTGAAGTCAGTATATCTTTAAACTCGATTTCCTGCCAAACGGAGCGTTGTAGACCTATCAAAGTTTGCATTTTTTAAAATTGAGATATACCAGTAAAACTATACATTTTTGGAAAGGATTTTCCTTCAGCTATCCAATGGTACATAAACCATTAAAATCCTAGCAAAACTGTGGAAGTTATGACCATTTGAAGTCAGTATATCTTTAAACTCGATTTCCTGCCAAACGGAGCGTTGTAGACCTATCAAAGTTTGCATTTTTTAAAATTGAGATATACCAGTAAAACTATACATTTTTGGAAAGGATTTTCCTTCAGCTATCCAATGGTACATAAACCATTAAAATCCTAGCAAAACTGTGGAAGTTATGACCATTTGAAGTCAGTATATCTTTAAACTCGATTTCCTGCCAAACGGAGCGTTGTAGACCTATCAAAGTTTGCATTTTTTAAAATTGAGATATACCAGTAAAACTATACATTTTTGGAAAGGATTTTCCTTCAGCTATCCAATGGTACATAAACCATTAAAATCCTAGCAAAACTGTGGAAGTTGTGACCATTTGAAGTCAGTATATCTTTAAACTCGATTTCCTGCCAAACGGAGCGTTGTAGACCTATCAAAGTTTGCATTTTTTAAAATTGAGATATACCAGTAAAACTATACATTTTTGGAAAGGATTTCCTTCAGCTTATCCAATGGTACATAAACCATTAAAATCCTAGCAAAACTGTGGAAGTTATGACCATTTGAAGTCAGTATATCTTTAAACTCGATTTCCTGCCAAACGGAGCGTTGTAGACCTATCAAAGTTTGCATTTTTTAAAATTGAGATATACCAGTAAAACTATACATTTTTGGAAAGGATTTTCCTTCAGCTATCCAATGGTACATAAACCATTAAAATCCTAGCAAAACTGTGGAAGTTATGACCATTTGAAGTCAGTATATCTTTAAACTCGATTTCCTGCCAAACGGAGCGTTGTAGACCTATCAAAGTTTGCATTTTTTAAAATTGAGATATACCAGTAAAACTATACATTTTTGGAAAGGATTTTCCTTCAGCTATCCAATGGTACATAAACCATTAAAATCCTAGCAAAACTGTGGAAGTTATGACCATTTGAAGTCAGTATATCTTTAAACTCGATTTCCTGCCAAACGGAGCGTTGTAGACCTATCAAAGTTTGCATTTTTTAAAATTGAGATATACCAGTAAAACTATACATTTTTGGAAAGGATTTTCCTTCAGCTATCCAATGGTACATAAACCATTAAAATCCTAGCAAAACTGTGGAAGTTATGACCATTTGAAGTCAGTATATCTTTAAACTCGATTTCCTGCCAAACGGAGCGTTGTAGACCTATCAAAGTTTGCATTTTTTAAAATTGAGATATACCAGTAAAACTATACATTTTTGGAAAGGATTTTCCTTCAGCTATCCAATGGTACATAAACCATTAAAATCCTAGCAAAACTGTGGAAGTTATGACCATTTGAAGTCAGTATATCTTTAAACTCGATTTCCTGCCAAACGGAGCGTTGTAGACCTATCAAAGTTTGCATTTTTTAAAATTGAGATATACCAGTAAAACTATACATTTTTGGAAAGGATTTTCCTTCAGCTATCCAATGGTACATAAACCATTAAAATCCTAGCAAAACTGTGGAAGTTATGACCATTTGAAGTCAGTATATCTTTAAACTCGATTTCCTGCCAAACGGAGCGTTGTAGACCTATCAAAGTTTGCATTTTTTAAAATTGAGATATACCAGTAAAACTATACATTTTTGGAAAGGATTTTCCTTCAGCTATCCAATGGTACATAAACCATTAAAATCCTAGCAAAACTGTGGAAGTTATGACCATTTGAAGTCAGTATATCTTTAAACTCGATTTCCTGCCAAACGGAGCGTTGTAGACCTATCAAAGTTTGCATTTTTTAAAATTGAGATATACCAGTAAAACTATACATTTTTGGAAAGGATTTTCCTTCAGCTATCCAATGGTACATAAACCATTAAAATCCTAGCAAAACTGTGGAAGTTATGACCATTTGAAGTCAGTATATCTTTAAACTCGATTTCCTGCCAAACGGAGCGTTGTAGACCTATCAAAGTTTGCATTTTTTAAAATTGAGATATACCAGTAAAACTATACATTTTTGGAAAGGATTTTCCTTCAGCTATCCAATGGTACATAAACCATTAAAATCCTAGCAAAACTGTGGAAGTTATGACCATTTGAAGTCAGTATATCTTTAAACTCGATTTCCTGCCAAACGGAGCGTTGTAGACCTATCAAAGTTTGCATTTTTTAAAATTGAGATATACCAGTAAAACTATACATTTTTGGAAAGGATTTTCCTTCAGCTATCCAATGGTACATAAACCATTAAAATCCTAGCAAAACTGTGGAAGTTATGACCATTTGAAGTCAGTATATCTTTAAACTCGATTTCCTGCCAAACGGAGCGTTGTAGACCTATCAAAGTTTGCATTTTTTAAAATTGAGATATACCAGTAAAACTATACATTTTTGGAAAGGATTTTCCTTCAGCTATCCAATGGTACATAAACCATTAAAATCCTAGCAAAACTGTGGAAGTTATGACCATTTGAAGTCAGTATATCTTTAAACTCGATTTCCTGCCAAACGGAGCGTTGTAGACCTATCAAAGTTTGCATTTTTTAAAATTGAGATATACCAGTAAAACTATACATTTTTGGAAAGGAATTTTCCTTCAGCTATCCAATGGTACATAAACCATTAAAATCCTAGCAAAACTGTGGAAGTTATGACCATTTGAAGTCAGTATATCTTTAAACTCGATTTCCTGCCAAACGGAGCGTTGTAGACCTATCAAAGTTTGCATTTTTTAAAATTGAGATATACCAGTAAAACTATACATTTTTGGAAAGGATTTTCCTTCAGCTATCCAATGGTACATAAACCATTAAAATCCTAGCAAAACTGTGGAAGTTATGACCATTTGAAGTCAGTATATCTTTAAACTCGATTTCCTGCCAAACGGAGCATTGTAGACCTATCAAAGTTTGCATTTTTTAAAATTGAGATATACCAGTAAAACTATACATTTTTGGAAAGGATTTTCCTTCAGCTATCCAATGGTACATAAACCATTAAAATCCTAGCAAAACTGTGGAATTTATGACCATTTGAAGTCAGTATATCTTTAAACTCGATTTCCTGCCAAACGGAGCGTTGTAGACCTATCAAAGTTTGCATTTTTTAAAATTGAGATATACCAGTAAAACTATACATTTTTGGAAAGGATTTTCCTTCAGCTATCCAATGGTACATAAACCATTAAAATCCTAGCAAAACTGTGGAAGTTATGACCATTTGAAGTCAGTATATCTTTAAACTCGATTTCCTGCCAAACGGAGCGTTGTAGACCTATCAAAGTTTGCATTTTTTAAAATTGAGATATACCAGTAAAACTATACATTTTTGGAAAGGATTTTCCTTCAGCTATCCAATGGTACATAAACCATTAAAATCCTAGCAAAACTGTGGAAGTTATGACCATTTGAAGTCAGTATATCTTTAAACTCGATTTCCTGCCAAACGGAGCGTTGTAGACCTATCAAAGTTTGCATTTTTTAAAATTGAGATACACCAGTAAAACTATACATTTTTGGAAAGGATTTTCCTTCAGCTATCCAATGGTACATAAACCATTAAAATCCTAGCAAAACTGTGGAATTTATGACCATTTGAAGTCAGTATATCTTTAAACTCGATTTCCTGCCAAACGGAGCGTTGTAGACCTATCAAAGTTTGCATTTTTTAAAATTGAGATATACCAGTAAAACTATACATTTTTGGAAAGGATTTTCCTTCAGCTATCCAATGGTACATAAACCATTAAAATCCTAGCAAAACTGTGGAATTTATGACCATTTGAAGTCAGTATATCTTTAAACTCGATTTCCTGCCAAACGGAGCGTTGTAGACCTATCAAAGTTTGCATTTTTTAAAATTGAGATATACCAGTAAAACTATACATTTTTGGAAAGGATTTTCCTTCAGCTATCCAATGGTACATAAACCATTACAATCCTAGCAAAACTGTGGAAGTTATGACCATTTGAAGTCAGTATATCTTTAAACTCGATTTCCTGCCAAACGGAGCGTTGTAGACCTATCAAAGTTTGCATTTTTTAAAATTGAGATATACCAGTAAAACTATACATTTTTGGAAAGGATTTTCCTTCAGCTATCCAATGGTACATAAACCATTAAAATCCTAGCAAAACTGTGGAAGTTATGACCATTTGAAGTCAGTATATCTTTAAACTCGATTTCCTGCCAAACGGAGCGTTGTAGACCTATCAAAGTTTGCATTTTTTAAAATTGAGATATACCAGTAAAACTATACATTTTTGGAAAGGATTTTCCTTCAGCTATCCAATGGTACATAAACCATTAAAATCCTAGCAAAACTGTGGAAGTTATGACCATTTGAAGTCAGTATATCTTTAAACTCAATTTCCTGCCAAACGGAGCGTTGTAGACCTATCAAAGTTTGCATTTTTTAAAATTGAGATATACCAGTAAAACTATACATTTTTGGAAAGGATTTTCCTTCAGCTATCCAATGGTACATAAACCATTAAAATCCTAGCAAAACTGTGGAATTTATGACCATTTGAAGTCAGTTTATCTTTAAACTCGATTTCCTGCCAAACGGAGCGTTGTAGACCTATCAAAGTTTGCATTTTTTAAAATTGAGATATACCAGTAAAACTATACATTTTTGGAAAGGATTTTCCTTCAGCTATCCAATGGTACATAAACCATTAAAATCCTAGCAAAACTGTGGAATTTATGACCATTTGAAGTCAGTATATCTTTAAACTCGATTTCCTGCCAAACGGAGCGTTGTAGACCTATCAAAGTTTGCATTTTTTAAAATTGAGATATACCAGTAAAACTATACATTTTTGGAAAGGATTTTCCTTCAGCTATCCAATGGTACATAAACCATTAAAATCCTAGCAAAACTGTGGATTTTATGACCATTTGAAGTCAGTATATCTTTAAACTCGATTTCCTGCCAAACGGAGCGTTGTAGACCTATCAAAGTTTGCATTTTTTAAAATTGAGATATACCAGTAAAACTATACATTTTTGGAAAGGATTTTCCTTCAGCTATCCAATGGTACATAAACCATTAAAATCCTAGCAAAACTGTGGAATTTATGACCATTTGAAGTCAGTATATCTTTAAACTCGATTTCCTGCCAAACGGAGCGTTGTAGACCTATCAAAGTTTGCATTTTTTAAAATTGAGATATACCAGTAAAACTATACATTTTTGGAAAGGATTTTCCTTCAGCTATCCAATGGTACATAAACCATTAAAATCCTAGCAAAACTGTGGAATTTATGACCATTTGAAGTCAGTATATCTTTAAACTCGATTTCCTGCCAAACGGAGCGTTGTAGACCTATCAAAGTTTGCATTTTTTAAAATTGAGATATACCAGTAAAACTATACATTTTTGGAAAGGATTTTCCTTCAGCTATCCAATGGTACATAAACCATTAAAATCCTAGCAAAACTGTGGAATTTATGACCATTTGAAGTCAGTAT
>CATLJZ010000007.1:0-56688 GCA_949987695.1 Merzomyia westermanni
GTTCTCGATACCACACTGAAACCCACCATCTTGTCGATTGGGCGCGACTGTTGCATATTTCTAAATTTAATTTGATGTCGAGAAACCTAGTTATATTAAGGGTGTATCCAACGTCAAAACTAGTGAATGAATTCAATAATTTTTTTTACTCTTTAGCCAGCGGAAATATAATTTGTAATCTATAATATAAATGCGCAAGTTGAGTGAAATTGTCCCGCTTTATGGCCAAACTATACATTTAAGGTATTAACAATTACATATGTATGGATAGGTATGGCAAAACTGCAGGGCCGTCAATCAAAAAACCTTAAAAAAATATTTATTATAATAAGAAAAATTAGTTTAAAATTACACTAACACAAATACCAACATTTATTCACACTACAGAGCCGTAGGTGTGTGAGAGTTATTCATGTTTTGTGAGTAGACATGACATGCATGTTTTTGTATTACTCGTGTGATCGGCTCCCACTGTGAGTGCAAAGAATTGGTAGTGGACCAATGAAAAACAAGTATTCGCACTATGGAGTCTCTGTTGTGTGCAGTGTGACCAGGTTAGCGTTTTCGAGGCTAGATTTAGCCTTTTTTTTTAGTTCTTTAGCCTCATAATTTTGGTTTTAGCTTCGTGGCTTTTTTTAGCCTTTTTTTACCCCAACCCTTTTCTGGTCCCAACACAATATTTTTCAAAAAAAATGTATGTTAAATGAAGGTAGTATTGATGACGAAATATAGAAAATCACACTGCGTTACAAAAACGAGCTTTAGTTCTGTCCTATGAACCAAATATACTTTTTCGGAAAGGGGAGAAAAAAAAAACAGACGGACACTACGAGCTTTATACTTTATACATAAAAAAAGCCAAATTCTGACGTGTACAGGGTGGCTAATGAAAGCCGCTACCAAAAAAAAATTAAATAACTTTTTTTCTATTTAATGAATCTGGTTAATTTTTTTTTTATTTTGCAGATTGACTGTTACATTTAACAAAATAACTGGGACACTGAAACAAGAATTTGGATTGTCCGCCGCTATCACGCACTGGAGTCCGTAGTTTGGGTTCAAAGAGAGTATAGGCGCACGTTTGGCGGCAATCCTCCGAGCAGATGGACCATAATAAGACTTGTAAACAATTTTGCCGAGCATGGGACAGTCAACAGAAGACCTTACCATCGAAACCCTTCAGTTCGAACGGAGGAAACAATCGCTGCTGTAGCTGCTGCCATACAAAACAATCCACGTGTTTCGACAAGAAGCTTATCTGCTCAAATGGGTGTAAGCAGACAGTCATTACAGTCAATTATGCACAAAGATTTGGACTTATTCCCATATAAAATTCAAATGGCCAACAAACTGAACGCTGCAGACTTGCCGATTCGCTTAGAATTTTGCCAGAAGATGCTTCAAATGGTGGAAGAGGATGGAAAGATGTTGAACTGTCTTTTCATGTCTGACGAGGCCCATTTCGATTTAAACGGCAACATAAACAAACAAAATTGTCGAATATGGAGTGCTTTCAACCCACAGATACTCCATGAGACGGAATTGCATCCACTTCGTGTCACAGTGTGGTGTGCAGTTTCATCACGCTGCATTGTCGGGCCCTACTTCTTCGAAGAAAACGGTCACACCGTTACGGTTACTGGAGACCGTTACTTGAGCATGTTGAGAGAGTTTTTCTATCCAGAATTACGCCGAATGAGAATTTCTTTCAACTCTGTGTGGTTTCAGCAAGATGGTGCAGCTCCTCATATAGCCCAACCTGTTATGACAGAATTGCGACGAAAATTTCCCAATAAGCTGATATCCAGAAACTCTACATTCCGTTGGCCACCCAGGTCGCCTGACCTTACTGCACCTGACTTTTTCTTGTGGGGTTATTGCAAACAGGAAGTCTTCAAAGCAAAACCAACAAATTTGAATGAACTAAGGCAATCCATTCGTGAAACAATTGCGGCTATTCCTGTCTCAACTCTCCAAGCAGTAATGAAGAACATTTTGGTAAGATGCCGCACATGCATCGACGAGCAGGGGGGGCATTTAAATTCCATTATTTTTAAAACTAATTAAGCTATATTTAATAAAATTTAATGAGCTTTAACATGAATAAAAGAAAAATAAATTCCATACACTGAAAAAAAAAATTATTTGCGTTTCTTAATGTAGCAAAATTCATCAGCCACCCTGTACATAAAATTCGCCAATACACGTGTATTTTTATTTTTTCTCCCCTTTCCGAAAAAGTATATTTGGTTCATAGGACAGAATGTGTGTAACGCGGTGTAATATGAACTCTTTACAAAAGAAAATTTTTTTTTCAGTGGATAATTCTTTGAATGTACAAGGTGGCGCAAAAGTAAGCTTCCGATGTTCAGCATATCGGTTGTGGCACGTGTAGTGTGTGCTGTTGCACCGTCTTGTTGGAACCACATGTTTTCCAATCCCAATTCATCAAGTTGCGGCAAAAAGAACTCGTTGATCATTGCTCTGTAGCGCTCACCATTCACAGTAACCGTTTGGCCCCGACCGATTATTGGTCAAATAAATAGTCAGCAATATTCCGCGTTCTGGAGCAGTGTAGCGTAACATTGTTTATTAACGTGTATTTCGCATGTGTTTACTACACAAATATCAGAACAGAACTGACTTTAGGGGCCAATCGCAAAATTTATAGCATTTTCTGATAGGAGGATTACTTTTGCGCAGTAACCGTTTTTCACCGACCGATTATTGGTCAAATAAATAGTCAGCAATATTCCGCGTTCTGGAGCAGTGTAGCGTAACATTGTTTATTAGCGTGTATTTCGCATGTGTTTACTACACAAATGTCAAAACAGAACTGACTTTAGGGGCCAATCGCAAAATTTATAGCATTTTCTGATAGGAGGATTACTTTTGCGCCACCTTGTATTTTCTCACTTTCAAGAAGAAAAGTCTAGGTATTCTCCAAGTCAAGTGGCATCGATTGAGCTGCAGTGGCGAAAGCTAATAACCGCACAGTGGACAAGTGTGACTTCTACCCATAGAATTTTGGGCGTAAGTCCGAGCACATAAAAATTCATTAAACGAACCCCGTTTTTTAGAATTGGTCGAATTCGTATTTAGCTTTTTGGTATTTCCTTTCAGTAATGCGGAGGTTGAAATGATTTTTAGTGCCATGAACATTTTAGAAACTAAGTTAAGGAACATATTAAAAATTCAAAATGCTTAACTTGCTGCTTAATATTAGATGTTCGTTAAAAAGCATATCCAAATGTTGCACTGATTTGGAAATGACCGATGATCTCATCTCTATGATAAATACACAAAATTTGTACGCAGACTCAAGCTCTTCTGATTCGTCAGATGAAGAAAATATTATAAAGTTAATTAATAAAGAATTTGGTAACTTCACAGTAGTTCACTGAACAAGCATAAGCGTAGGCAACATTATCTGTGTTGTGTTTAACTAGTGGTGGGAGTGTTCTTGAGTTAGGGATGGTACATACTTGAGAATAATCGCCAAATTTTTTATTTATAACATGTCATGTTTATTTATAATGGATAAGATTATACATACATATATGTAACTTAAGTTCCTGTTTACAATGGCTTGAATCTACATACACTAGACAGAATACGTTTTTTTGCCATGTTCACCAATTTTGGCTTCAGTGAAATAATTTAAAATAATAGGTTTCTCCAAATATATAGGTTGAAATTAAATACGAAAAATTTTAATTATAGTTTAAAATGAATTTCCATCAAAATTTTTAGGGTTTTTCATAATTTTTAATTTTTTTTTTGAGTATGCAGCCCATTCAATTCAGTATAGAAAAAATTTCCCGCTTTTTCCCCTTTCCTTTTGTTTTGCGCAGTATAAAGGCAAAACAAAATCAGTACATGTTGTAATGATCATCGATCAATGGCTACTATTCAATTTTCAGGCGACTGCCTATTCCGCCAAGTTAGAGAAGGACAACCACCAGAGTAGTGTTTTTGATCTGTTAGTCCTTTCTATTGTATATTGCCACATTTTTCTAAAAATTCGATACGATACCGGGGTCTAAATACTCGTTGCCAAAAAGTATCGAGATAAAGGTATCGAGTACAAAATATCTTTATTGAAGGGAAAAAGTATCGATATGGAGTCGTAGCGTATCGAAATTCGTGTCCCTAGTGGGAATGGAAGAAAAGGAAAGGAGAAGAAAGGAAAGAAAATGGAGGGAAGGTAAATTAAGGGAAAGGAAAGGAAATAAAAGAAAGGGAAGGGAAATGGAAGAAAGAATAAAATAAATTTAAAAGAGAGACTGTAGAGAGTAAAAGAAGGAATCAAAGAAAACGAAAATATGTTAGAGGAAAGGAACGGCAGAGAAAAAAAGAGAAAAGGCGAATGAAGGGTATAGCAAAGAATTAAAATAAAATTAAGCTTTGTGGTTGAATGTCAACCACTGGGCTATCTCTAGTAATTATAACTATTCTCTCTTGGTTCAGTCTGCTTCGCAATCATTGGCATTTCCGCCTCCTCTCAATTGTGCTACTGTACCGAAGTATGAAATGTTTAAAATGCCTGTTAAAGAATTTTAAAATTCGTTGACATTGTGCAGCTTATTGGTAAATAATGTTGTCTCATACGTGACATATGCTGACGGTATTGAAATCATCTGCCTTATTACCCCCGCGGTAGCCTCTACCTACTCCAAACTGAAAAAGAAGCGGTTCAAATCAAGAAGCGTTTAAGCATCAAAGCAAGTGTAAAATTACTTTGAGAAAGATCGAAAGTCGTATATCACCGATACACCGGAAAAAGCTGTTAGAGCCACCTCTCACTCAAAAATACTCTTTCAACCCGCTCTTGGAAATGTTCAAGGTTGAGTTTAGTTTTGATTTATATCCTTTTTTTCCATTTTCTGAAAAATTACCGTTTTCACGATATGTGGTATGAATGAAAAAGTTTTAATTTAAACAAAATTTACACACATACAACTCTGTTGCCTTTGGGACCATTTTCAGTCATTATAAAAGCGTATGCTCGTCACGCCATTCAGATTTATTTACATAAAAAATAAAATACAAACTCTGGAAACCAATTTAAATATCTGCCTTTAAGAGCCGCTTGCATAAAATCCTGTTAGCACTAGCCCGCAGTTAATTTGGTAGCTAGCCGAACGATGTACGGCAATTGGTATGTAGTTGCTGATAGCATTTTTCGGAACTGCGTGACGGCTGATAGCTGATAGACCCCACTATATTGTAGAAGCGTGTTAGTAAACCAAAGTTTGGTCGCAGCGCATTCAAAATTCAATTCACATTTGATATTAACCTAGGTCATCACTGGCCAATTGTACCCTACTGCATGACATTGTAACTAATTTTAGGTCAAATGCCATTATTTACATTCAATCAAAGCGGACTTGAAATACTTAAAATATTCCTACTTTATGGGCAAACAAACGAGAAAAACGCATTTTTTTTTGTACTACACATATATATACTTTTAGTACAATTCATCTGCTTTTATTACATTCCACATAATTTTTGGCCCGTCTTTGGCTTAAATACAAAGCCACTACACGTACGATTATATTTGTTTAATTTCTTTCGAGGATATTGCTAAGTAAGCTGCTCACCACACATAAGCACATACATACATAAATAATGCAATCATCTACTAAGTATGTATGTATATTCAAATATATACTAAAATCCCTCAGGCATACTCACTTCCTTACAAGTACTTCTTCTTGTTCAAAGTCAGAATATCCATTCAAGTTCTTTTAATGTTATTTTATTTCCGTTTTCAGCTCGTATGGGAGAGAAGAACAACAGAAAGGCACCTTATGCACTGACAACATAACATACAACGGCGAACCGAGAATTCATGTCAAGGTGCAGTGTCCAAACGGTAGGCGATTACTCATTAACTCAAAGTAAAAGGAAGATGCCGGCGTTGATACGTGTCAAGTTTCTACTCATCCTCCGCAAGCATTCGCCGCTTTACATATACGTAAAAATAAATTTATTTAATTGAACTTGAAGAAATCTTGACATGAATAACATAAAATCACAAGAATGATTATGTAGTATGTGGGCACTTCCATAGAATTAAATATAGCACATCCAATTATGTATACGTATGTATAAAATCGCTGCAGGTAAGTAATGATTTATGGTTTGCATGAATTGGAACTAGTTCGAAGAAGTCGGATTTCACGACTCCAAACTAAGTCTTTGGAAAAAACTGTATTAAACAAAGAATGCCCTGTAAGATAACAAGTTTTTATCTTAGAAAAGGTTTTTTGAATTAAGCTTGCGGTTTTTTAACTTTCAGCTCCCATTACCAATATTCAGCTTTCCCTTACCTTAGATACCATCTTTTGGAAAACTGTAACGGAAATCGACCCGAAGATGCGAGAGGTGAAACAAGTCGTACCCGGTGAGTGTTTCTGATATAACAAACAACCAAACTCAAGCAAACCTTCAGCAGAAACTTATTTGTAGCAAAAAAAGGGTCTGAAAAGTCTCGAGACCATTATATGAAGTGTGAGTCCCACTTATGAAGTTTATGTAATCTTTATAATGCTGAATTGCTCCAGTAAACTCCACCACACAAAGGCGTCATAAAAAACTTCACCAGGCGCTGGTGTCAATGGTTTGGCAATACGCTCTATAGCCAAGTATACATTTATAATATTACGATCAAGGGACATGATCCTGTCCAGAGTGGCTAAAAAGTATCTGATGTTTTCAAATGATTATTACTTGGACTGCCTTCAATTAAATCGCCAATAGGAAAGTGTAAATGAGCCATAGTAATCTGCGGAGGAAAACCGAGCGCTTGCCGTATATCCAGTAAAACTGAATCTACAGAAATAACAATTTTGCAAATCCGAGGCCAGAACCAAAATGTGTTGGTGTGTTGCATTGCTTGGATAATACTATTGAGAACTGAGAGGTTTTAGGCATTCAAAATTATCCTAGGAAATCCCTATGTCAAAAGAGAAGTTGTTTATTAGAAAAAAAGTCAGCTCCCGACATCAGGGTGAGAACTAATAGCAATTGTTATCGCTTAAAACTATTTATTTTAACTACAGCGACTTATGTTATTGTGCAGATATGCGTACTATTGATAAGTGGATACTTTTTGCTGCTGCTCTGTAAGGTTGAAAGCATTTCCCAGGTGGCCGACGACATTCATCATTAAACTAATCTTAATCAATACAAAACATCGCGACTGTTGTGGCGATGTCAGATAAGAAGAGTTTTGTGGCATTTGAAAAATTTTATTTTCAATGGCTAGTAGTTTTTAATTAAAAACAGCGTAAAGATTGCTAAACATTCATGCATTTGAAAATCAAAGCACTAGCATGACATTTCGGTTATGGTCCTCTGTAACTTCAATTCAAATACATATACTCGTACGAGTACAAGCAGCTTAAAACAAGCGAAGCAACGGCAATCATGGAGCAACTGTAAGAACCGAACGCAAACTAGTCAATTAGTTTCAAAAATATCAGGGTAAAGTTTGATATGTGCCACAAAAAAGATAGTAGCATACCTATACATATGGCCTATAAAATCGATTGTTCCGATGAACAAGACTTGGGCTTTAACTCCTTTAATTAAATAGCTGAGCAACGTAAAATTTTGGGTTTATTAAATATATAGGGCCGGTTTCACCAGCTCGACTTAACTAAGTTAAGTCGAGTTTTTCACTTTTTCAGTTTCACCATCTAACTTAACTAAGTCACAACTTAGTCAGCCTGCCAGCTGACTTATTCTCGGCTAAGTCAGTGTTGCTGTCGTTCAAAACCTAAATGTAAGTAATGCTCCTAATTTGTTTTGTACACAAACGGCGCATTAACGCCAGCGTTGGTACATGCACCAGTGCTCGATTGGCAGTGTCCGATAAGCAATATATGACTAAGTTTGGAAACTTCAAAACATGTCATTGCAACCATCGTCAAACGTTTTCTTATTTCTCTGTTGTTATAAACAAAGGTCTAATGAAAGTTGAGCAAAATGCCGTAGGTATTCCTCTAAATGATTTGGCACCGCGCCAAATATTATAGAACTTCTTTTATATGGAAACCATATAAAAATAAAACTAAGAAATACTCTTGCACACATATGCTTCTTCGGACTGAGCAAGAAATTGATAAGTAAATTAATCTTTAGACTAACGAAAATAACACTCGTTATGACACTTATTGTATCCATCCCGCTGCATGTAGCATACGCCTGCTGACAACCAGCAATGAGGGGGTTCTGGGTATTAACAAAGAAGCTTCTTCGAAAGAGCGACGAGGGGGACGCTAAAAGGTAGTCTTATGGGCACCCATGGCTGGAAGTAACGCCAAGTGCAGACCGATGTGAGATATCGTGGGGTTTAATGGGTGTCAGTCACCAGAGCGAGGAAACGGCTGGCAAGCTCTCTAAGTGATCTAGACCTATAGATATTAAAATAAGATATTAAAACCATCATTTAAATAATGGTGACATACTTACGTTATTTATTTCTTACAGCTTAATTAAGCCTACCCTCTACCTAATTACATTTCATTTATTATACACATAAAAATGTATACAGATTGCCCATTAGTAGTGCTCATTGGTCTGATGCTTTTAGATCATACCAACACAATGATTGTCCCAGTTGGCTGCAGAGTACAGACCGTCTACGCGAGTGAAGCGAGAAGACAACATCTGGACGTCACTTACTACCGGTTATATTACTCCATTATGGGTGACGTGCTTCATCAAGTCGTGGCCCTACACCAGAAGTGAAAAGTCAAGATATCCAGTAGACATTGTACTATGCATCCAAATATTAGACCCCAATTATCGCGTTCCAGATTGTGTTCAAACGGTTCTTAACTCTCTCCCATTGGTTGTGTCTAACAGAAAATTACTGTATTTATATATATCGTTGAGAATCAAGATTAATATGTTAATTTGAGTTACTGTTTTAAAATAATACTAGCCTGGTAAACAATGGACACCCTAATGTACGAATAAAAAATTCGTACAAACGACATTCAATAATTGTCTGATTTTTAAGATTATAAAATATGCTGCTACATATTTATTTAAGATAAGCGATGAGGATGGCAAAAACAGAAATATGTTTGAAAGAAAAAGAAAAAATATATATAAACAGTACCTATGTATATACGAGGTGTGTTCAAAAAGTATCGCGAATTTTGTGTTTTTTCAAAAATTATTTATTTATTCATGAATATCTATTTTGTCCCCTTCAAAGTAATCCCCATGAGATATTATACACTTGTGCCAACGGTTTTTCCAACCTTCGAAGCACTTCAAAAAATCATTTTTTTGTATTTTGTTCAGCTCCTTCTTCGATGCCGTCTTTATCTCGTCAAGAGAAGCGTAACGTCGTCCTTTCATGAGCCTCTTCAGTTTAGGGAACAAGAAAAAGTCACAGGGGGCCAGATCTGGGAAATACGGTGGCTGCGGCATCATTAGTGTGTTGTTTTTGGCCAAAAAGTCGCGCACAAGCAACGATGCGTGAGCACACAAATCCGGGCGTTTCTGGCCGATTGCTTCGCGCAAATTGCGCATAACTTGCAGGTAATATTCCTTATTGACCGTTCTTCCCTGTGGCAAGAACTCATGATGCACCACGCCCCTGCAATCGAAGAAAACTGTCAGCAAAACTTTCACATTCGACCGAACTTGGCGCGCTTTTTTCGGTCTTGGTCCGTGCGGCAGCTTCCATTGAGAAAAAAATAGGTAAAAATCGAAGACGATCCAAAACACGTGCAAGCAAAGCAGCTGTCAACAATTAACTGAACATTCAAAATGGCCGAGCTTGTCGGCATAAGTGAGAGACATGAGTACCAACATAACGCCACAAAAAATTCGAAATTCGAATATACGTAACCAGCGAAAATTCAAAATTCGCGATACTTTTTGAACACACCTCGTATGCATCTATACATACAGGAAACGTAAATTATGCAAATTCCTCTGACACCCAGATGAGATAATGGTATCCTCATTTGCGGTAAGAAAGCGTAAGTATCGAATTTAAGTATGATTTGATAGTAGTCAAATACACCCACTGAGCAACTGAAAAAGTATCAATATTCGGCGTACACGATATTTAGTAGAAAATTATTTTTCAGACTAAAAAATTTACTTGAGCTAAATTGCACAGAACCGTTTTCAATGTTAAAATCAGGTACTTTTATATTTTAAAATATTTATTTGTACCATGAATATAAACGAGCTCAAGGCCAATAATAATAATTTTTTTTTTATTTATGAAAATTTTTGTTGTTTTTATTTTTTCAACAATTATTTTAATTAACTATTAAAAGTTTTTTTTTATTTATACAAACATATGCTCAAGCAAAAATTAACAAAACTATTATTATTTCAATATTCCTAAATCAATAGAAACGAAACTTAAAGCTTATTTAGTTCTTTTATAAAGTATCTTTCCCAAAGGCAATAAACGATCCGATGAGCTTAAACTCGTTTTTTTAATCAAAATTCATGTTTTTATCAAAACTCATTATTTCTCAAAAATTTATGTTGTCTATTTCGGGCTATATTTTAAATGAAAATAATAAAGACAGTAATGGCTTTCAATCAGACTGGTTTATAAAATGTTAAATCGTAGGATACCAAAATTCCGCCCGGATAAGCAATGTATTTAAAATATTAAATACATATATATAATTCTTTTTTCTCTTTATGGCGCGATATACAACAGGTATATCATCATAAACCTCCTAAGAGATTTTTGCGCCAAGCTTCTCTTCCAATTTGTGGTGTGCCGATTTGAATTTTCCCTACAAATTGGTGGGACCTACAGTTTTTTGCCGACTCCGAACGGCATCTACAGAGGAGACGAATTTTTGCTGAGAAGCCTGTCATGGCAGAAATACACTCGGAGAGTTTGCCAAACCACTGCCGAGGGGCGACCCCGTTTTGAAAAACTTTTTTCAAATCACTTTTTGATGTTACCTGTACCAGGGCTCGAACCATGGACCTTCGGTGTGGTAGGCCGGCAACACTACCTCCACACCACGGCGGCCGCATTTGTACTATTTTATGCCTATCGCTGAAGGGTAACATCCTTTAATGTATTTGTATATCTAAAATAGGGTAAATAAATTAACAGTGTTAATTAGGTTTGTAAATATGTACATTATTTGCCTTACCAAAGTTTTAGACGCGCCTAACATTTTTGCTAAAAAATATATGAGAAATTGATATATTATCTTTACATATAATAAAATTGTAACAGGTCGATGTCTGTACATTGAAGATATTCAAGAAAAACTGATAGAAGAGGTCGTTATTGGACCAGCGGAACCCAAATCTACAATTTATAAAATTTTTGTCTGTCTGTCTGTCCGTCTGTATGATTGTGCGCGTATCACGCAAAAACTGCTGAATAGAATTGCATGAAACTTTCACCATTCTATCACTTAACGTCTAACTTAAAATTTAGGACAACTTTCATTTAGATATCTCATCTAGTTCCCGAGTTATTGACCAAAATGTGTTAAAAAATGTGACCAAAAATGTGGTTTTTTTACCATAACGCCCGCGTCACACAAAAACGACTGCATATAAATGAATGAAACTTTCAATAATCATTCTCTAGACGTCTCTCCTAAAATTTAAGATATCTTTCACCCCGATATTTTACCCGGGTCCCAATTTATTGACCTAAATGTGGACCCAGGGTGACTGTATGATTTGTGCTTTTAAGGCGGAACAAAGTTCGGCGGGTCAGCTAGTCCTCAATATTTATAATCAATGTTAGCACAGAAGACCGAATACTGCACATATCGATATTAATATCGATGCTTTTGCAGCACTTAACAAATTTACAAATTTTGGGCGCTACTCAGATTATTTTTAGTAATATTGTAAAATTCGTGGGTAAGCCATTGGCCTATGCCTGAACTAAATGTAGTGCAGTTAAACTTTTTGCAGTCCTGTCCTTTAGCGACACAGCATTCGGGCGTGTTGGTATTCTGGCGAACTTACAGTAAATATTTAGTCAATTGGATCACATTTCTTTGACCCTTTTTTGCAGCAGAGGCTTGAATGTTATGTATGTATGTAATCTTCACGGATGACTTCAAATTCAAAGCCAAGTTGGGATGCGGTAGCTATTCACCTATACATAAGCATACAAAGTTTAAAATTCTAAATTTTATCTGTTTTATGCTGTTTCCAGCAAACCCAAACACCGTGTTTGTAGGTTTTCTGTTTGAAGTAATTGTCAACTGTTTCCACTTCGGGTTTGGTATAAATTGTGTTCAATCTGTCACTCGTGTAATTTTATTTTTTAAGAAATTGTTTAAAAAGGTCGCATTGAGGCCAATGTTATTCAAGCCAAATAGTGTCCTGTGGTCCACCGCCAGGTCAATAGGTCAATATAATAGTTACAACCTCTCTAGAATATTACCACTTTACGGTGGAATATAGGAGACATCTTTTGGCGCTCATGATTGTCGTTTCTCATAAATTTGGAAAATTTTAATTACTTTTAATTTTAACTGTCAACACTGTCAATATGTTGATAAACTGAAAGTAAAAGTAAAAGGGAAATAATGGAGAAAATTAACATTATTGCCACCCTTTATTATTAAAATGTATACAAACCCAAAGCAAACACGCTTTGAGAGTTGGTTTTGAAATCGGTTTGGGTTATAAAATTTGTATGGGATTTGAAATGTGTTTCGAGTAGTGTTTGCTTTTAAATACGCTAGTGCAAATAAACACGGTATTTGCTTTTGGAGGAAACGTAGTATTAAGCGTTGTACTGTGGGTTAAAAATGTTGTAAGAAACCATTTGAAATCATTGTCCCAATGTTCGAAATAGATAATATGTTTCTGATTTCGCAGTTTAAGGCTCCCGTTTTAAGGTTTGAATATGGTTTTTCATGGCATAATCTCTTCGCATAAAAAGGTATCAATATGATATAAAAAGCAGTCTTTTCCTTTATTTATCAAAAAAGGGATTTAATATGATGTTTGGCTAGTTGGGAATTTTTCACTAGAAAACGCGAAACCAAATTTAGATATTTTCTAATTTATGTTCAAAGTACTTACGGACACGAATTTCTATACGATACGATACCATATCGATACATTTGCCCTTCGATACCGAAATTTGTACTCGATACTTTTTGGCATCGAGTATTTAGATCCCGGTATCTTATCGAATTTGTAGAAAAATATGGCAATTAACAAAGGAACACGCTAGTAGACCAAAGACACTGTTTTGTTTGTTGTCCATTTCTAACTTGTGGCGGTGATCATTCTTATTGCAACATGTACACTAGGGTGGGTCGATTTGTATGGACGAAAGTTAACCGATATCGCGCCATCGATTTTTCGATAGGTTTTGGGCGCAGGGAAAAAAAGTTCCACTACGCATACCCAAAAAAAAAATTTTCGAGCCTGCGAAATTTTATTTTTTTGACTTTTTTCGACTTTGATTTTTAAGGTGTTTTGACCTACTAAAAAAATTTTCATTTGATTTTAAAATTTTCATGTATACCCTGTCCGACCCAAAAATGTCCGCTAAAAACGTTGGCGAAATAAGTTTTTAAAAAAACAAAATATTTTTTGGGTATTGGTCAAAAAATGTACCCTTTCGCCATTTTTTTAAAGGGGTTTTTCAGCCTACATGCAAAAATGTTTTCGATGAAAACGAATTTGTCTCATATTTCCTGTCCTACTTAAAATTATGCGCTAAAAACGTTGGCGGTAACAGTTTTTTGAAAAAGAAAATTTATTTTCGGGTTTTGGAAAAGTCGATTTTTCGACCAAAACAAGTCCTAAAACCCGAAAATAACATTTTTTTTCAAAACCTATCGAAAAATCAATGGGAGGATATCGGTTAATAAATCTACCCAGTCTAATGTACATACATTTTTTACTATACCACATTGAATATGCTACAAACTGCACACCCCAAAAAAAAATTTAAAAATTTAAAAAAAAAACGGAGAATGTTTATGAAAATTTCTAGACATTTTGCGAATTCTGGAAACAATTTCCAGAGAATTCCAGAGCAAGCCACACCCGATACTTGTACAGCGATACTTCAAATGAGTTCAGCATCGATACTTTGTATTCGATATCGTGTCCCTAAAAATACTTATTACCAATAAAAAATGAGTAATTCTCCATGGGTAGCACTTTCTTTTACCACAACGCTATGCACAACATCCGTATTCACATAAGCTTATATTAGATTTAATGCAAATGCGAAAGGTCGATGCCATTTGAAGAAACGAACATCAATGGAGGGAATAAAGAACTGAAGGCAGAAGAGACGCCATTGAGGGTTTGCTATGAAGCACTAAAAACCGGGAACTCTTGTCAGTTGCAAAAAGGAATACAATGTTTGTAGCAACATATTGCGCACCGTGTTCACGGCCTCCATTCTTATGTCTCAACCACTTTTAACAAATAACCTGAATGAATGAGGTTTTCTTTTTCACAAAAATACTTTGCGTTTTGTTAGTATTTTAATTTATAATTAGTATTTTAGTTAAGTATTTATCTTTGTGTTTTACTACGGAATAAAATAATTTACAATTTAAAATAAAAGTCCTTCCTTTGGGGCAGCACTCACGTCTAAGCGTGTATAGCTGTTGACGCACTGTCGCCTGGATGTACATTTCTTCTGTGATCATTGGTGACATACTGGCACCGAACGTGTTAAGCACACATACTTAAGGATGTGGTTACTACAGCACATATGTGTCGTCCTTTTGGGAAAGTAAGTCGTAAAACTATTATTTAAACACTTTGTGGTTATGCTCTAGCAGTTTTTGTTAGAACCACAAAGTACAATAATTTCAAACAAGTGTAAGCTTTAAGCCAAATAATTGCAATTGAAGCCAATTTATCATAGAAACTACAGTCATTACAGTTGGGTTGGAAGCACCTTACTGTTTATAAAAACCAATTGCTACTGCCATTTGCAATTGAATGTCTACTAGACTGGAACATACATTTTTTTAAATTGTATAATCTTTAAAATATAAATGAATGCGTGTCTTCATAATTCACAGGGGGTTCAGGGGTCGGCTTGGTACCACACAGGCTATATATAGAGAGCAGTTATGTAACGAATTCCACTTTTAGAACATTCGCGAATGCGAATATTCAGTTTTTGTTTAAATTTGTCGATAATTGTGAAGGGATATGCATTGTTTGCATTTGGTTAACGAATCGACATGTTGCGAAGACTCCTGGGCATTGCTTACTCCTGCTAGTTTGACATCTTCTTTTGCTAATCGGAGTGGAAGGCCGTGGATGAAGGTACTCCATATACTATGCTCCTGGGTACCCCTATCGACATTTTTCATGGCGTCGTCCACGAAATTTTCTACGATGAATTTTTATTTATATAAATAATCTAGTGGACCGGGCCCTCCTGGCCAGAGTATATGTCTACAAGCAGCGCAACTTACTTCGAAGCCCCACAACAGAAACCAACACAGGGTGGTTTGCACTCAACAACTCAACAAATTTAAATAATTGAATATTGACCCATACAATTTACAAATAATTGAAAAAAAACAGTTCTAGCTCGCTAATTTTCAGAAGCGTGGCACCAAAGTGGTATAAAAATGTGTATCTTTACAGCGCTCTGTTGAAATTAGAGTAAGTTTTTTTTATGAGCAGTGGTTCTTGTGATTAAAGTTTCTCAGTCGCAGCTATTTTGATCCGAGACTGCGACTGCACAGTGATAGACATAGAATAAGAGCAGTAGCTGTGTCCGGTGAGGATACAATTTTTAAAAATTGTATAAAATTTTTAGTGGAAAGTATTCGGTGACACAAAACATTTGCAGCGAGAGAGCGCATTTTGACATTTCATTGAGATAGAAAGTTTCAAGATTCTTCTGGGGGAATTTCACTTTTAATCAAATTGAAACAATACCAATAGCAAATAATGACCCACCTTTCCAAAAAACTACCAAAAATAACTATAAGTTTTGGTTTTTATACGACATTTCCAAAGTAATTTCCTTTTACACACCAAAAGACCATATTCACATTTATTAAAATTGAGCATTCGAAACTTGAAGCAAGCCAATGATAAATTATGTTGCAATAAACATTAGTCTTCACGTATTTGTTTGTGTTATAAATTCAAATTCGCATCTGCAATACGTGATTGCGATTATTGCAACCGTTATTGAAAATGGGAGCAGATTTTGTTTAATTTAAAAGTTTAATTATGAACTGAAAAATATGTTAAAAAAAATGCATTGTTATTTTCTAAGAGAGAAGTATTTTTGTTTAAGTGTCTACAATTTTTTATTTGTTTAGATTACATATATTTATAGTTTATCGTTGAATAATATGTTTCTAGTTTGATCATATATTATTAATTGAGTAAATCCACAAAAAATTTTGGTATAAAGAAACAATAAAATTAATTATAAAAATAAGTAGTTCTATGTAGAATAGAGAGCAGTTTGGAAAGTACTTTCCTGTAGATACTTGATGGAATAAGAACATGGAACTACATCGGAAAGTACTCTACCGTAGGTATTCCATGGAGTATTCAAAAAATAAGTAAGAGCAGGAATAGGTGGTGCCGTGATAGGACATCGTCATGTATTTTGGACGAAATTTTTTGTATTTGACTAAACGACTCATATATTCAAATATCAATAATTTTAACAAGCTTTGGACGCCTATAAAAGACACATAGACACGCTGACATATTGTTTTTATTTATAAGGTTAAGTGTTTGTTTTAGAATTCATTAATAAATGTTTTACTTGCAGTATACAACTAGAATTTTCTGAATGGTACCGAAACAGTCTAAAAAGGACTAAACTTGTAACAGTAAAAATTCAAAGTTATACAGATTGCTAAAATGCCCAGAGTTGGAAAAATGCGAGTAAAGTTCGTTATTTAAATTTACTTTTTACCTCACTGGGACTCGAACCAAAGACCTCGCCGATCTGAATCGACTATTTGTCCAATAAACTAAAATTTCGTGGTCTATTTTGACCGGGAGGCCGCCGTGGTGTGAAGGTAGTGTTGCCGGCCTACCACACCGAAGGTCCATGGTTCGAGCCCTGGTACAGGTAACATCAAAAGTGATTTGAAAAAAGTTTTTCAAAAACGGGGTCGCCCCTCGGCAGTGGTTTGGCAAACTCTCCGAGTGTATTTCTGCCATGACAGGCTTCTCAGCAAAAATTCGTCTCCTTTGTAGATGCCGTTCGGAGTCGGCAAAAAACTGTAGGTCCCACCAATTTGTAGGGAAAATTCAAATCGGCACACCACAAATTGGAAGAGAAGCTTGGCGCAAAAATCTCTTAGGAGGTTTATGATGATATACCTGTTGTATATCGCGCCATAGAGATAGATAGAGGTTTTGACCAAGTTTGAGACAGGTATATTTCTTTCCGAAATCTGGCAGTTGACATCGCCATGTTAAAAATACCAGTTGCTTATATGGAAAAAAGACAGTTGGCTGTCTAGTTGTGCTTGGTGTACATACTAGTTTTAAAGTTGTTTGCAATTATTTGGTTTGACTGGAGGGTATCTTTACAGAAAGCGCATTTTGAAGGCTTACAATTGGTATATGAGCGAATTTAGTGCACACACACGTGTATGTTTGTTTCGTTCAATGCAAAGACTATCAAAGAGACTTTGGTGTCTGCAAGGCGTTCTAAACAGCATTATTTCGAACATTTTCATATAATTTTGTGAAAAAGAGCGTATATTAAAACAATCAATAACAGCCAAATTTAGGAAAATTACGAGGATTATAGATATTATAAAGCGAAAGAGCAACAAGTGAGAAAGTCTCCGTCAACGCAATAGCAGGAATAATGATTTCTTCGTTATGGAAAAAAGTGTGCCGCCCTTCTTGTTCGGGAAGCCTGCGACACCATAGACCGTTCAATTCGATTATTGGCAATTATAAGGAGATGAGATTTTTGCTACTGTATACATTGGGCATATACTTCTAACGAAACAGAACGACGGTTGCCAGTTCATTAACGGGATAGCCGAAGAACTTACACAGCGAGGTCTGTATGCGTGTGGTCAAATACCTGAAACTAAAATACCAGTTTACTATAAACTAATTTCTCTTTCAATTTTTGTTCTCTTTAAACTTTTTTATCAGAACCAGGTCCATTTTTAATACCGACTGCCCGAAATACGAATAAGCTTTGAAGCATTTTACTATTTCCTATCATCAATTTCTGTTTAACTTAATTATTTGTCCAACAGAAAGCTAAGTTTTTTAGGTAAATTGGCACTTAAATGCCTTCGCCGTTAAGAGTGTTTTCATCCGAGGCCTGTGGTAATTTTCCGTTGGAAGTTGCCTTTACTTAATACGTTGTCCGGATACATGATTGAAAAAATATTTACACATTAATGGAGCAATCCGCTTGTTTCAAGATACTCGACCACTTCCGCCCGCACTTCCTTGTGGTACAGACGCTGCAAAACCTGGGTGAATCCTTAAGCCGAGTATGTCAGAGTAGGCTCAACGAAGCTCAATCTCTTTCTCTTGCTGCGAAGCTAGATACCCAACGTCTTGGCTGCACATTTTGTATATAGATAAATCACATCTTTCGCATTAAATTATTATCTTTATAAAAGCCTAAACAAATATCATATTTATCTGTTGGGGGCGACAATACCATTAATAACATAATGAATATACAAGTAGTTACATAAACTTTATTTTTATCTGATTCGATTTTTTTGGCAGCTGTGGCCCAAATAAGTACTAAAAGTAGACATTGTGAATACAAAATTATCTTCAAGTTTGCAATCAGGTTGAATGAGAAGAGCATAACTTCTGAATTTCTTCATCAATGTTATGTGCACAATAACATTTACAAGAGCACTTAAGTGCGCCTCACTTCACGTACCATCGTACGGTGGCAGTGGAATGGCAATAACCCTCTTAACAGACAATAAACTGCACTTAGTACATACTATTTACTCAGACTACATACGAGGTGTGTTCAAAAAGTATCGCGAATTTTGTGTTTTTTCAAAAATTATTTATTTATTCAGGAATATCTATTTTGCCCCCTTCAAAGTAATCCCCATGAGATATTATACACTTGTGCCAACGGTTTTTCCAATCTTCGAAGCACTTCAAAAAATAATTTTTTTGTATCTTGTTCAGCTCCTCCTTCGATGCCGTCTTTATATCGTCAAGAGAAGCGTAACGTCGTCCTTTCATGGGCCTCTTCAGTTTAGGGAACAAGAAAAAGTCACAGGGGGCCAGATCTGGGGAATACGGTGGCTGCGGCATCATTAGTGTGTTGTTTTTGGCCAAAAAGTCGCGCACAAGCAACGATGCGTGAGCAGGGGCGTTATCGTGGTGCAAAAGCCAATTTTTGTTCTTCCACAAATCCGGGCGTTTCTGGCGGATTGCTTCGCGCAAATTGCGCATAACTTGCAGGTAATATTCCTTATTGACCGTTCTTCCCTGTGGCAAGAACTCATGATGCACCACGCCTGGTTCGTGCGGCAGCTTCCATTGAGATGATTGAGCTTTGGTTTCCACGTCATAACCATAAACCCACGATTCGTCACCAGTTATGACCCTCTGGAGCAAATTTGGGTCGTCGCGGACAGAGTTTAACATCTCATTAGCAATGTTCATGCGATGCTGTTTTTGGTCACAATTGAGCAATTTTGGTAAAAAAATAGGTAAAAATCGAAGACGATCCAAAACACGTGCAAGCAAAGCAGCTGTCAACAATTAACTGAACATTCAAAATGGCCGAGCTTGTCGGCATAAGTGAGAGACATGAGTACCAACATAACGCCACAAAAATTCGAAATTCGAATATACGTAACCAGCGAAAATTCAAAATTCGCAATATTTTTTGAACACACCTCGTATAAAGTAAGGAAGCGTTTGCCAAATGTGCTGGATCCTATTTAATGATAGAAGAAAAGTGAAAATAAATGGAGTGTGTTACTTAAACGCACATATTTCTTTTCACAAGCTTATATTTAGTTGCACACATTTATATGATGATTTCACAACTATATAATTTAAGTTTAAGTAAATAGACCAAGCAATTAAAATTTGTGTACATACTAGTCCTTATGTATTTACAAGTATATTTCAAAGAAATTATACAAGAAAAAAAAAAGACGCTTTACAACAGCATTGCATACTTATGTTTATTTTGGGAATAAGAAAAGTCCGTATTGTTGGTTAGCCGAACCCGATATATATAAATATTGACTAGCATTGCTGACATAACTTTTATTTGAATTGGGAATGTATTTGTTTCAGTATTCTGAAGGTCATCTAACTGGCGATCTTCACGTCTTTGATTGTAACAATATTTTACAAATCAAATCTGCTAAAAGAATTTTCCAAATCGTAATATTAGTCCCAGGATGTTCTTGTCACTTTGCATACTTCATTAGCATCGTTCTTGACGAGATATTGAACCGATGTGCTAAGTTGCTTGTTACTTTAGCCACAAATATTGGATCTACTCGCCCATCTTGTGTTTCAGACTGAACGCTAAAAAGAATAGGATGTAACCAGTACCAATAATTCCAAGATACATTTCTTACATTGTCATAGTCCCTGTTTTTACGGACTTATTATATTTAAAATAGCTGACCCGTCCAGGGGTTTTGTACCACAAATTTGGTGTATATCTCCATACTAACTTTTAGATCGCTACCATGAAGATAAACAGATGGAGATATTACGCTTGTAAAATGAAATCTATATGGAAGGTACCATGCCCTATTTTTTGATAACTCTCACCTTTTTCCAATTTTCAGTTACATACCTGCTAGGGATATTCAGCAAGTGAGTATGATATTGATATCGAATATCTCCATACTAATTTTGAACCCTTTTGGAGATATTTAGCTGAAAAATTAAGTTTGAATACGAAGTGCCACACCCACTTTTTTTACGTGAGTATGGTATTGAAATCATATATCTCTATAACAATTTTCAGATCCCTACATTGAACCCTTTTTGAGATATTCAGCTTGAAAAATCAACTTTGAATGGAAGGTTACACGCCCCCTTTTCCGATAACTCCCACTTTTTCCCCGCTAGTATGGTATTCATATCGTATGTCTCTATACTAATTTCAGGTCCCTACCTTCAACTCGTTTAGAGATATTCAGTTTGAAATATTAAGTTTTCCCCATAACTCCCACTTTCTCCCGTGACCATGGTATTGATATCGTGTATCCTTATACCAATTTTCAGGTCCCTACACTTAACCCTTTTAGAGCTATTACGCCTGTAAAATGACGTTTGTATGCGAGGTGCCACACCCCTTAATATTTTCACCATTTGTATACATCTTAGGTATAAACAACATACTAGATATCGATAGGTCTGACCAATCTACAGTGCCATCAATCCAAGAAACTAAAAAAATTGTTCATATCCAGCAAAGGACTGTCACTTTCGACAACACTCCTTAAAACCTTTGGAGTTGCTATGGAGTATTCTTTTGGGAGCATTTTGAAAGTACTCTTAAGTAGGTCCTCCATGAAATATTCAGAAGCGACGATGGAGTAAGTGATCCTATCCTAGGACATTGCCATGTAAATTGGACCACCTTTTTCATATGAATGAGGATGAGTGTTGGAGTACTCTGATACTTTTTACAGAGTATTCTAGATTATTGAACGGAGTATTTCCGTCTTTTTTTGCAGAGCTTTATTTTTGTATTTTTTGTGGTTAGGTTTGTGTGAATTGAAGTAAAATGAAATAAAATACAAGGAAGGAAATGGAAGGGAGGGGGACGGAATGGAAATGAAAGAAAAGAAAAGAAGAGAGAAGAGAAGAAAGGAAAAGAAAAGAAAAGAAAAGAAAAGAAAAGAAAAGAAAAGAAAAGAAAAGTAAAGAAAAGAAAAGAGAAGAAAATAAAAGAAAAGAAAGGAAAAGAAAAGTGAAAGAACTTATAAGAAAGAAAAGGAAGCAATAAAATAGAAAACAACAAAATAAACTAAAAATAGAGACTGTAGAGAGAAGAGGAAATCAAAGAAAACGAAAATATATTAAACAAAAAGAACAGCAGAGAAAAGAAAGTATAAAAGGCGAATGAAATTAAGCAGTATTTTTGTCGTTACAACAATAACAACTAAAAATAACTGAATCTTGGGAGACTGTTGTATATCTGTCATAAATCTGACAATTGACATCTTATAGAACATCGCCATGCTAAAAATGTGGAAAAAGGGCAGCTGGGTGGCTACTTGGGCTTGGTATTTATACTCGTTTACAGTAATTTAAAGGCCAAATTAATGATATTTGGATGTATGTGTCCTTTAGTCAAGATTTACACGCCCACATAAAGGAGAAAGAAAGTGGAAGATATAGGGACAATTAGTTTGTCCAATGTAGGGAAGTCAGAACAACGTAAGCCGGCTCTATTAGTACTATATAACATAGCACTGTGAACAATCGGATGGATTTTTCCGATTACTAAACGCGACAAAAATGCATTCAGGCAACATCGGTGTTCGAAATGACCGTAAAACTTCGATATCTCATGAACATTTTTGCAGCACTAGTAGGGACTAAAACCGTGTTGTCCTATTTTCCCCAAAACTGCTAGTATCTATAAAAAATTTAAATAAACAAACAAGCTACTAAAAACTAAGATATAGACCACAAGTAAATCGGGTATAAACAACACCCATAATGACAAGGCTATCCATTACCAGGTGCTAAAAAAGCAGAAAAAAATCGACCTGAAATTAGTGTCGGAAGCGTATGTTCCCAGCCGCGTCATACTTCTGTCCACCCCTGCATGGATCATTTAAGTGATGTTTAAAAAAAAAAATACGTCTAAAAGAACACTGAATGCAGAAGGCTGTGGCTCTCACACCCCTCACAAAAATAAAAAGTGTTATATTTGGACTGCTGAATAGATGTTGCAATTTCACTGGCCCAGTGCAAGCAAATTGAATTTGTGTGATTGCGTTTTTCATTTATGGTTTCTGCACCGCGTAGTCTGCACAATTCAACGGCTAATGTCGTACTTTTTTATGTACCGAAAATCCCGGAAATTATTGCGTACAACTCCGGGATTTTCGTGATTTTTGATGTTACTTAACTTTTTAAAAGTTTTTCCTGCTCAATACCATTTTAAAAGTCTGAGCCTAAACAAAATTTGTGTTTATAAAGATACAAAATACTCTTTAAACAACGGGAAAATGTTTGCTAAAAAAATCAAAACACTTCGCCAAAAAATTTTGTTGCCTACTTTTTTGATTTTACTTTGTTGTTAATAAAAAACATTCGCTTTAAATAAAAATTCATATAAAATATCCGTGTCATGTATTTTCAACGAATACCCAAATCCAAAACTTATGAAATTAGCATCCCTAACATACAAATTTAAAAATTAATTCAGAAATTTACATACATAAGCTGTTTTGTGAACGCAGGGAAGTAAAATTGAAAAAGTGTGTGCGTGTTGACATTTCAATTTTATTATTTCAGGCGTGAAATCGCCACCACAGGATTTTTGTTTTGGATTAAAAATTATTTTTTTTGTGTGGATAACTTCAAAATTAAGGTGAAATGTTGCAATTTTTATAACAAGACGATCCCCTCTTGTGGCAGAAAATGTCAATGGGTTTCAAGAAGCAACTATTTTTAGCCACTTTGTTCCCGGGTATACAATAAATACAATACCTTCCATTAATGTAGAAACTAGCGGAAGGCGTAAACTGCAATGCTTTGAATATTAAACGTACAAACATATCTACATTGCAAAAAGTTCAACTGCCCAGAAGACACAACAACGATAATGATATCGATTTATTGCCGCGAACTATCGTTTTCTGTTAACATTTGGAACGATTATTAATAAACAAAATATAGTTTTAAAGGGATTGATAAGACATGCAAACCCATGTAGAAATTAGAGTAGTGCTTTTATTTAAGCGTATATTATAAAATAAATTTTTAAAAGCAAAAACATAAATAGCGTAGTATACTATTAAGGACCGACGACTTTGTGTTTCTAACAAAGCAACTCTTTGTGAGCTCACACGATCTATTACCCTATCACCGAACTATATAATAACATCAACGTAAGTCGGAATAGCAATAGCATTATTATGTATAGTATATTTGAAGAAAATTGCCAAAATTGCATAACGACCGTGCCCACTTTTACACAGATGGGTACTTAATGTTCGATTCCACATGAATTTAAAAAACCAACCCAAAATGTATAAAAACGCCAAAGCCTCGAAATTGAAGAACCGAATCAATCGCCTTAATACAAACATATGTACATATATTTCCTAAGTACAAGGTGGCGCAAAAGTAAGCTTCCGATGTTCAGCATATCGGTTGTGGCACGTGCAGTGTGTGCTGTTGCACCGTCTTGTTGGAACCACATGTTTTCCAATCCCAATTCATCAAGTTGCGGCAAAAAGAACTCGTTGATCATTGCTCTGTAGCGCTCACCATTCACAGTAACCGTTTGGCCCCGTCCGATTATTGGTCAAACAAATAGTCAGCAATATTCCGCGTTCTGGAGCAGTGTAGCGTAACATTGTTTATTAACGTGTATTTCGCATGTGTTTACTACACAAATGTCAAAACAGAACTGACTTTAGGGGCCAATCACAAAATTTACAGCATTTTCTGATAGGAGGATTACTTTTGCGCAGTAACCGTTTTTCACCGACCGATTAATGGTCAAATAAATAGTCAGCAATATTCCGCGTTCTGGAGCAGTGTACGTAACATTGTTTATTAACGTGTATTTCGCATGTGTTTACTACACAAATGTCAAAACAGAACTGACTTTAGGGGCCAATCGCAAAATTTATAGCATTTTCTGATAGGAGGATTACTTTTGCGCCACCTTGTATATACATGGTATATGGATGAACTTTTACAAGAGTTAGAATAAGTTATAAAATCAGGCATAGCAAAGCCAAAATGCCTATGGTTAATTGGTTTGTAAGTTGGCTAAAAGCTTAGTATTTACTATAAAATACTTTTTGCTGTATACTGTGAATTACGGATGTTATGTTTTTGAGCTAAGAAATACCATCATGCAGTTACAATATTAAATGGCCTTTCACGCAAACTGTTGCCTGAAATTTGAAAAAAACAAAAACAACGAATTAAAGACGCAAATTTAAGTACAAATGTGGCAAGGGTCAAGTGTTAACAAAATTTTATATCATAACAAGTAAGGACGGCGCTGTCTTCGTATGCCATAAGAAAATATCTCACCAAGTTTCAAGTTTTAACCTTTTAAAATGAGGGAGAAATGGCCATAATCCTCTTATCTGAACGATCGGTTGTATGGGATATATACTATATATACCTCCGATCTTGCTGACTTTTTTACGAGATCTTTTACTATCCATAAGAAAATATCTCACCAAGTTTCAAGTTTTAATCTTTTAAAATAAGGGAGAAATGTCCATAATCCTCTTATCTGAACGATCGGTTGTATGGGATATATACTATATAGAGCTCCGATCTTGGTGATTTTTTTACGAAATCTTTTAATATCCATAAGAAAATATCTCACAAAGTTTCAAGTTTTAATCTTTTAAAATGAGGGAGAAATGGCCATAATCCTCTATGCTATAGTGACCCGATTAGACCGGATCCGACAAATGTCTAATATAATACAAAAATGCATCCGTGTGCCAAATTTCATCGAGATATCTCAAAAATTGAGGGACTAGTTTGCGTTCAATCAGACGGACGGACGGACGGACGGACGGACGGACAGACGGACAGATGCACGGACAGACGGGCATGGCTGTATCAACTCAGTTCATCGTCCTGATCAATTTGGTATACTTAATGGCGATTACCATGGCTATGAACGGCAGAGTAACTTTAGTTCTACCTTAGAAGAGGTAGTCTAACCCAACCATTTTAATGTGGGGCCGCTGCCTATATGGGTTAGGAGACATCTGTATTTCGTGTCCTACGTTATGAAATGTTTCTTTCCACACGTTGTCATTCCCCTTATCGAGGTTTTGATCGCTCGCCTGTCAACTCCGCAGACGATTGCCGCTCACTCAGAGACTGGGTGAACCTAAAGAGCCTAAAGGTTTTTTTTTGGGGGTGGGGATGAAAAAAGGCCCAATGCACCGTTGCTGATACCGTTGCACCATCCCTGTGTCCGCGGACTAAAAAACTTCCCCAACATTTTGGAACCGTCGCTCACCCCGGGACTACTTTCGTATTGCTTCAGGGTGGCGTTCCATATTTCTCATTCCTTTAGAGCCTTCTATTGTACCTGCGTCCAGGCCCGCTTTTTTGCTCGGAGTGTAGTTTCTAAAAGGTTGGTGATTTGTTTCCACAATTCCGGGCCGCTCAACATTCTTCCTATGACCTTATTGGCAGTAATTTGGCCGACACTTCGTTCGAGCACTTGTCGCTCCTCGGTGCATCTTGAGCATTTGAAGAATATGTGTTCAGCATCGTCTTCGACTGCATCTCCTTATACGCACTTTGGATCTTCTACTTTTCTCATTCTACATATGTATTTTTTGAAGTCCCCATGCCCAGAGAGCATTTGGGTAACGTAGTAGTTAACCTTGCCAAAGTTTTTAGTGCTCCATACCTTGACTTCAGTGATCAGTCTTGCTGTACATCTTCCTCGGTGCTCACTTTCCCAGCGCTCTTGCCAAAGTCTAAACATTTCCTCGCTGAGTTCATGGTAAGCGACTCTTATGAGCTCTTCATCCGTGTACTTTTTAGCTTCCCATGGTCTTCTTCTGTGCAGCACGAATAGGTCGATGGGATAGAATGTTGCACTGGTCATACCAAATCGATACCACGACAGTCGGGCAGTACCGCAAGGAAAGACCGGAGCGTACCGGGTCAAACGACTGCCACTTTCGAGAACACTCCTGGAGTGTTTCTTTCATTACCAACAACAACAAAAAACAACCACAAGAAATTTTTATTTTTTTCTCTCTCTGTTGATAATTGAAAAGTGATAAAAACTGAACCAGTTTTACAGCATTATGGGTATTAGGCCAAATAACAGCAGACTTGGAAATTCCATGTAGTTTCAATTTAACAAAGGAAAATCGCTAATTAAATATTCTTCATGGAAACTTTTACACTGCTTTGCAATGAGATGGCTGTACACAACAATATTTTACAAAAGTTTGCCAAGGAAGTAAATAAACTAGAGATCATTTGAAAAATGGTGAAGAGGCTTAGATAGAGAGTCTTTGTTTAATTTTAAGAAACTAATTACTGACCGAACATTTATTACATTTTTCAACTAAGAAGTTTAAAGTATAATTAGCAATTTATGGCCGTAGCTAGGAATTATAGAGTCAAATGATTGCACTACGTTTATCTCTACATATAATAAAGTGTAACAGGTCGATGTCTGCGTAGTGAAAAATTAAGTTATAACTTAATTAGTATGGAAAACGTACTCGATAAAACGTTAGTTAAAATTAAAATTCTATGCGAATGCGTTGCTATCGAAAGGCAGAAAATCTTTTGAGAAATTCTTCTGAAACATTATACTAGGTTTAAGCAGTTGAAACATATCAACATTATATATAACATTTGACAAAACAACATTTTTCAAAGCGCAAACTTTTTAGGAGAGCGAAAAAACTTTACAGAATAAAAAATCGTTACAAATAAAAGAATGCAATTTATTAAATCTGGACACTGACTATTAATATTTTTTAATAAATTGCGTTCACTTAAACATTGTACTTTTTTAAATAAATACAAACGAAATATATAAGGCGTTTTGTCAAATGCTTTTTTTTAACAGAAAGTTCATCTAGTTCATACAAGCTGTTTTGTAAAATTTTATTTGACTAAAATAGTGCACAGCATTTTTGTCTTGAGTTAACACAAGTTTATTTAACAAATAGTAATTTCAAATGAACTCAAAAACAACTTTTATAAATGAATCTGCCCTTCAACTAAGAAAACAAAAGAGTTTTGAAAATACCCCTTAAAAAATTTTTAAAAAAAATATATATCTTTTATTGTATTGTAGAGATCTGAATAAGATTCGACTTGGCAATCTCATTATGCTGCTTTGTTTATGTTTATAACTGGTTTGAACATCAATTTTAATAAACGGATGCATAACCAATAAACCTCGCTTTTTGTTTTCACTATACTAAATTTCTGGCTTCAAAGAAGCCTTATATCACAAGACACCTGTTTTTTTTTCATAAAGCATCCACCGAAAGTGTATCCCTTCATGCTTATCACCTCACAGTGTTTAAGCCAACGAATTAGGAAACTCACTTTGTGAGTATATGTCAACGATATAATAACATAATTGTAGCTGCCGTGGTGTGCCGAAGGTCCAAGGTTCGAGTACCTGGACGGGAAACATTGAAAGTGGTTTGAAAAGGTTTTTTCAAAAAGAGGTCACACCTCCTCAGTGGTTAAGCAAACTCTCCGAGTTGCCATGAAGGCTCCTTAGTAAAAATGCATCTGCTTTGCAATTGTAGGAAGCAACACACCAGGAATTCTAAGATAAGCTCGGCGCGATGTCTCGTCGGGGGTTTATGATGACATACCTTTTGCATATCGTGAAATATATTTTTAGTTTTTATTTGCTATTTACACTTTAGGCGTATCCTCTAAATTTCTAGAAAAACTTAAAGCTTTTAAATATGGTGTTGGCAAACCTTTCTGCAAGCCGGAGAAAATAGTTTTTAAGTTTACATGGTTGGTGGCCACTTCGTTATCAATTTTTTGCAGTCTTTGTTGCATTGAAAGTTCTCCTTTTCGTTTCCTTCCGACATATTTCATATTCGGCACTTTAGAGCTGTGGCTTTTTAAAGTTTATATATTTAGATGGCAAAATCTTTTATGATATTTTTAATCGGAAACTAGTTCAGGGTATACTCTAAAAGTGTTCAAGCACTTAGGATGCTTGCCTCATCGACCAATAACAGTACGACTATCAAATTGTCGTTGGAGTTTCAAGCGACTTATAGTCTTGCCCGCTGATTTGAAAGGTACCATACGAGCAATATATTGATGTCTATTGTTATAATCGCTCTTAATTCTTCAGAGTAAAATATTAATTTCAATATTTTTTTTTTATGATTTCTTCATTAAATTGTGGTGAACTGTATCGGTAGCATTACAACAAGAATTGTCTGACGGGACAGAATCTGAATGGTTGTTGGTCAGTTCCAATGCTGTTCAACTAGGAAGTATTAGAGCTCACATCGTAGGACGAGGCTGCTTCACTTGGGAATTCACTTAGCACAGCACCATCCTTAAGGAAAATTTTTTTTTTTGCTTTTCACATGAATTGGAGAGCGTGTTCACTTTTTTGGCTTTAGACGCACATTTTTTTCTTCTACCCATTTCAGGTATTTGAATGTATTCTATTTAGGACACTAGCTTAAATGTGTCTAATTCGCTTTGAATTTTTTGACTAAAATGTTTCCCTTGCAATATAATTTCACTTCTTACCCTTCACTTGTATTGCTAAAGGATATTTTGTCACTGAAGCACTTATCCTGCAGTCAATTCTACTAGTTTTATACTGGTCAAATACTAGTTTGCCAAACCGGTTCAACTCGTTCAAGTTCTGTAATTTTTCCATATTAGCAACTGGTATTTTTAGCACGGCGATGTCCTACGAGATGGCAATTGTCCACTTCTGCATCAGTACTATACCAATTAATGTACCACTTCATAGTAGGCTAGTTCATTTTGGGTTGAAAAATAAACGAAAATTGCAAAATTACATTACAAACCACTTTAATGAAAATTCAGTCATTATATGTAAAATATGTGTCCATCAAAAAAAATATTACTTCACTATATTCAACAATTGAAAAAAATCTCAATAAAAACTAGAGGGACCGGCAAACTTTGACAAAATGTATGGGAAAATTAAATTTTTTTTTTTAGGAATTTTTCGGAAATTTTATTGGGTATTCTCCTATTCTGGTCAGAGAACAATCTAAATAAGTGTCAATCATCCAAATCGGTGCAGGCGTTCTTGAATTATGAGCGTTGGAACTAACGTCACTTTCTTTTATATATATAGATATGATGGCTATTCATAGCAATTTTGCCCTTGGAAAACATTTATAAAAAGTAATTTTCTTCTTTTTTAAATAGTCCTTTTTTCAATGAATTTTATAATTGATTTCACAAGCAGAAATCTTTACATTTTTTGTAGCATTTTATGGAAAATGTAAATATTACCCTCAGATAGAATCTAATCCTACAAGTATGGATATCAAATTAAGGAAAATCAAGGAAAGATTAGCTTTTTATGGAGAAAATTATAACTCGAGTATGTAATTCTAGCACATAATGTGCAAGTTCTAAGAAAATTTGTTTAAAAGTGCTATTTTCAACCACCTTGTTATTGTAAGTGTCTCTCCTGGCCATTTTCGTTTTTTTAGCTTCTAAACGATTCCGTTGGAGATTCACTGTTAGTTTATTTATAAAAACTGCATTTCACAATCACAATAAGTCAACCCTGGAAAATAAAAACAATTCAATATATATACCTTTCATGAACATTAAATGGTATTATAACTTTGGTCCGATGTTTGTAAGTATGAGAAGAAGAAGAGATAGACCCACCAATAAGTATACCGAAATGATCAGGGCGATGAGCTGAGTCGATTAGCCATGTCCGTCTGTCTGTTTGTACCCAAACTAGTCCCTCAGTTTTTGAGATATCTTGATCAAATTTGGTATGGAGCCGTCATTTTTCATGAGATTAATCATTTGTCGGAATCAGCAAGATCGGAGCAACACAACGCAGAGCTCTCATACAATTGATAGTTTCGATAAATAGGTTTTGGGCTATATATTTTGCAATTAAAAAGCTAGGAACGTAAAATTTTGCAGGTTAAGTACCTTTTGGATATATTATGTGTGTAGCGAAAATCACAGAGATCGGACCAACATAACATATAGCTCCCATACAATCGATAGTTTCGATAAATGCGGTTTGGGCTATATTTCCTTAAATTATCAGTTTTGCAGAGTTTTTACTAATTGTGAGTAAGGATCGGACACATAAAACCGTGATGCGTATTCATGAAAGGTATAAAGTCTCCGGCACAGTCGAAGACAGCCCTTTCCTTATTTGTTTTTTAGGAATTTGTTAAAAAATTTTCATCAGAAAAAGTTAATTTTGATTATTCCAAAAATAAATGTTATTTACTTAATCAATTGCTTTGACAAGTGATCGTTTCGTTTTCACTTTTTTCGTGGTTTCATTTGAGCACTGCTTATTTGTTTTTGCGTCGTTGGTGCGCCGTTATGTAGAAGAGAAAATTAAAATGTAGGACGGCGTTGTTAACTTAACGATTGCTGCCCGAATACCATAAAATATGTATACTACCCAGCAAAAATCGAGTGACCGAAAATGGCGTCCAACAGCCAAAATTCCACTTTGTTCCGTTACACACTTTACATACATAAAAATATAATTTATAAGTGTGAGCAGTATGGACAATCACATAGATAGGTACAATATGAAGTGGAACGGTCAAAAGATTGCCCGATGCACTTAAGAATTTTACTGAAGAGTTTACGCTGTTTCGTGGTCACAGTGCGCATAGCTTTACCAGTAAATTTACTAGTATACTTTTTTCTGGGTAGTAGGGCTCAGAATAAGCACACACACAAGCCACACAAGGCGCGTTGTATGCAATAATCAAGCAAGTAAATTTAAATACTGCAATATTGAACGTAAAGACATTAAACTCCCAAATTAGTGAATATAAAGTAGTTATAACACCTTATCAGTTACTGTAAAATTTCAGTTTAAATCAAAGTTTTTAGTTGTAATTTATACTTAGAAACAACTCTGAACTCGATTGCCTTCATTCCACTCTTTCGGAGTACCCATCCACTACTTTCCACTCCGATTCGCAAAAGAAGATGCCAAACTAGTAGACGTAAACAATGCCGAATACGGAACTGTTTTCTTTTTCGCTCGTGCATACATGTATCGACATTTTTAGAGGGTTGTTGTTGCTTATGGAAGCGGAAACGCTGCAGTCGCTCAAACTGGCATGAATAAGACCACGAAATTCTAGTTAAAGAACTAGAGTGTTTACTAACCAGTTTCGCAGTTGACTACAGGGTAGTGACTGAATGATTGACAAATTAAGTTCCTCAAAACGATGAAGCACTTTTTTTTAAAAATGCATATGGATGTGCTTTCGCCTCAATCGAAAGAAGTTGATATGTCAAATGTAAATTGCAGAAATTAATCACAAGATTAATAAGGACAACCTTTTTTTGAGTTACGCTTTTTCCGTTAAAATTTTTTTAAATATCAACTTATTCGAGATACATACTCGTATGTTTTTTTCAAACGTAATTTTGAAAAATTAAAAAATTTGTTGTTTATTTACTTATATAACTCTTGAATTAACTGCCGTACAAATACGTCGACAAGACACAAACACGTGCATTGAAATTTCATACATAAGATAGGAATCATCCAAAATTGTATTTTCTCGAGATGCAATAATCTACCTTAACTCTCTATCAGAGAAAAGGGCATCTCAAAACTAGAACCTATAGCGGGTTAACCGCTTATGCCGGTCGTTCTCTACCACAGTCCAATATGTGATGAATTTGATAACAATCTCCTTTCAAGTCATTTCTGGCTGCACAGCCGAGAGGCACACTTAGGTCGAATGCCCATTGTGGTACCACTGAATAAGGGCTAAGTCCCATCCCCCTTTAGACATTCAGGAATTTGAATCATCCTGCCCCGCACTTGTCTAGGCACTCCAAGCGAGTCCTAGCCAGTGCGGTGCAACTGCAGAGGTAGTGTTCAACACTGTATATTTCCTTCTCGTCCCTACAGCTGCGACAGAAGTCATTTGAAGGAACCCCCCTTCTTCACCTTGCATTCAGATTAGACAATGTCCCGTGAGTACCCCAATCAAGGGGCCTAGAGAGGGCCGTTTGAGGTTGAGTATGGACAATGTCGGTTTCCCACAGATGCGGGGCCATATTAAGTTCCTCAAAAAGACACCTCACTTGTGGTTACCATTGTCCATCTGGAATTAGATTTTCCTCGAATTCGCATAGGAACCAAAGCTTGGTCGTGGCAAGAGGGGGCAATGCTCTTTCTTTGATTCACCTACGATTGGTCTGTTTCCTTCCTTGACATCTCATCAGCAGTTTCCGCGGTGTACAGCCAGTGCATAACTTTGGGGTTCAAGCCCCATCTTTTCCCGCCTCGCCTTTGGAGTATGCATGTTGAGAATTCGAGAGAATTTGTGAGCGCAGATTCTTCTTAATGTGCACGTCCAATATTCTTTCTTGGACGATGTAAGGCTTATAGGCCGGCAGATCTCTGTGAAACTAAATGGTTATATAGTTTAAAAAAATTTCCGTTTTATATATGCCATTTATTGTATCGAAAGATATCCATATGGATCGGTTCTGAAAAATTTAATTATGTGCAGGTTTCTTTACTGTTTTCTTGTCTTGCTTTTACCATTACGTGAAGAATGCATAAAAAGGGCATTTGAAGCATAAAGTATTGTTTTGAATGGACACCTTATTATAGCTTTCATGAACATGATATGGTATTAAAACTTTGGTCCGATGTTTGTAAGTATGAGAAGAAGAAGAGATAGACCCACCAATAAGTATAGCGAAATGATCAGGGCGATGAGCTGAGTCGATTTAGCCATGCCCGTCTGTCCGTCTGTCCGTTTATACGCAAACTAGTCCCTCAGTTTTTGAGATATCTTGATGAAATTTGGTATGGAGCCGCCATTTTCCATGAGATTAATCATTCGTCGGAATTCGCAAGATCGGAGCAATACAACGCATAGCTCCCATACAATCGATAGTTTCGATAAATGGGGTTTAATTTAGGCTATAAATTTTGCAATTAAAAAGCTAGGAACGTTAAACTTTGTACGTTTGGTACTTATTATACACGTAATGTGTGTAGTGAAACTCAGCCATATCGGACCAACATAACATTTAGCTCCTATACAATAGATAGTTTCGATAAATGGGGTTTGGGATATAAATTTTGCAGTTAAAAAGCTAGGAACGTAAAGTTTTGCAGGTTTGGTACTTATTTCGTACGTAATGTGTGTAGTGAAAATCATCCAGATCGGGCCTACATAACATATAGCTCCCATACAATCGATTGCTCCGATAAATGGGGTTTGGGCTATGTATCTTTAAATTATCAGTTTTGCAAAGTTTTTACTAATTGTGAGTAAGGATCGGACACTTAAAACCGTGATGCGTATTCATGAAAGGTATAAAGTCTTCGGCACAGTCGAAGACAGCCCTTTCCTTGCTTGTTTTAAAATTCAAGTTATTGGTGCGTTATCGGTAACCTTATAAAACTGTTGATACAACAAATCTTATGAGAGACAAAGCAATAGATTATTGGTGCTATGTCGTAATTCCATATCCGTACCGTAATCTTACCGTATATTTAAATTTTGGTTTTTCTCTTAAGTTAAGGGCACGAGCAACTAATATTTTGAGCTTTAAGCTTTATTGCCTAGAAGTTGTGGAGAACCTACAGCTGCACATTCATTTGGTCAAACTTGCATATATATTTTCAATCTTACTTCTTTCAGCAACATATTTTTGGCTTTAATTTCCGAATAGCTTTCGTTCATTGCATTTATAGTTTCCGTTTGGTTTCAAAAATATATCAAATTGTATTGGCTAATGTCCGGCTATGGCAACCTTTAAAGCTTTTCCAAGAGTTTGGTTTTAGAAAATCACAACGCTAAGTGCAAACAAATAAAAGTTGTTGCTGTATGAGGATGTCTTACAACAAAACTAAAAACTGCAAACTAAAGTTAAAAAAAAACATCAATTGCGTTAAAACTTTTTCAATTTCACAGCAGAAAACGTAATTTTGGCTTATAGAATTTTAGTTCTACGTTTGCTATTGCAGCAGTTTCTGCAACCAAATTTCCTGTTAGAAAAACAATGTTTGTCGATTACTCTTTCGATCTACATACAAATACAAGCTCACAAATACCCACCAGCCAAAATTTTCTAAGCTTCCGACCTCACAAATAGTACGAATCCGACTCTAAACCCAATAATAGCCAGCAGCTTTTTGTTGTGATTCCTTTTCAAGAATTGCCTTAAATCTGTTCTAACGGAACTGTTAGGAAACTAGCAGTTCAATGGGGTCGGACCGGAATAAAATTGCTGTAAGAAGATTCTGCTCCGTCCAGCAGTTAATAAGATGGTTGTTGAGGCCTGCTTAACAACAGCTTTACTTTGCCTTGGCCACTGGTATTGTCAGGTATAAATTGAGGATTCCTCTGCTGCTTTTTACTTTGGTGGAAATCGCGATTGAATAAGTAGCGAAAGTGAGTATGTCCTCAAAATCAGTCCCAATATTTTGTTTCGGTTGATAGACGGTATTTTGTTTAATGTCTGATTACATCATCACTTGCAAAGTCCAATTCATGAAAATTTAATGTTCCGCGAGCCCAAAAACTCCGATATGATCGGAAGATAACCATAGTTCATCAACGCAAGGGCCCGTTTGCCATTATCGTTAAGTCATCATCGAAATATTGCAGTTGTGTATTATTGTCTTTTGCTCGCCAATTGAGTGCACTGCAGGGTATTAATCACAACTGTATGCTTGCATTATTTGTTTGTCCATTATGTGCTTGTGGTGGTATCGTACTAAAGAGGTTGCTTTAACAATCTATTAAATGATTTATAAACTTGGATTGTATGTTAACACCGAATTTAGGTAATTTTTCGACACAATGGGTGGTAAGCAACGCATTGGAATTTAGAAAGGAAATCGAGCTATTTTATAACGGTATCTAATACTTAGTAACTTGAGAACGTTTGTTTCTTTTTTCTTTCGTGTGTAGGTTGTATATGGTGCTTAATATTTAATATAAAATATTCCATTAAATTACTGTTTTATTTGTTAACTTAGTACAAATTATTATTATTGTTAATATCATTATCTTTTTCTTTTTGATTGTTAATGTAAAAGCTCATATTTTTAATATTCAAATGTAACGGATATTCATATGTGACTAGCACAATAAATATAATGTTTACCATTGTCGTGGTAGGTCGTTTTAGGATGTACCAAAAATAAATAAATACAAATACAAATACGTGAAAGTCAGTCAAAATGGTCTATGAACATGTTTTAACTTTTTAAATAAAGTTTTATTTAACTAGCTATATGTATCTTAGTTTTATATTGTAGGGTTGCTAAATGAATAAAAATATTGGTTCCTTCTACTCCTATACTTATTTTAGTTAATTAAGTATCTTTAACTATAAGAATTCGAATTTTTTTTCGGTTTTATCGTGCATTCGTAGTGATGTTTTAAAGCAGAACATCGTTTAACTCATCAAAGTTTTCAAAGAAATTAAAGTGTAGCGTGATACATATATTAAAAACTAGAGGGACCGGCAGACTTTGTCCTGCCGAGATATTTACCTGAATGGATCTAGAAATATTGGCTTTTCCTATCCCTATCATTATCTCTATCACTGTCCCTATCCCTATCTACATTTTTATCCCTATCCCTATAGATGTAACTATTTCACGCACACACAATTCCACTTCACCATCGATCGATCCATTATTGAGCTTCTCTAACAAAAAAAAAATGTTAAATTCGCACCATACAAAATGTATGGGAAAATAAAATGTTTTTTTCAGGAATTTTTCGGAAATTTTATTGGGTATTCTCCTATTCTGGTCAGAGAATAATCTAACTTTCATAACTTCTCATCAATGAGTAGTATATTAAAAAGTTGCTACTTAATATACTGTAGTGTATTTAAATATGTATGAAATCAACAGTATTTGGTGTACTTATCTTTATTGATTTCTTAAATCTGTAGATCAAACGAATAAATAAAATTTTGAAAGTATTTAAATAACGACAAATGACATCTGTAAAGATTTTACTTGTATTTATTTTAACCCCTTAACACACGCACCGTAACTTATATCTACTCTTTTCTACCTAGAGGGTGGCTAATGAAATCCGCTACCAAAAAAAAATTAAATAACTTTCTATTTAATGAATCTGGTTAATTTTTTTTTTATTTTGCAGATTGACTTTTACATTTAACTAAAATGGATAACTGGGACACTGAAACAAGAATTTGGATTGTCCGCCGCTATCACGCACTGGAGTCCGTAGTTTCGGTTCAAAGAGAGTATAGGCGCACGTTTGGCGGCAATCCTCCGAGCAGATGGACCATAATAAGACTTGTAAACAATTTTGCCGAGCATGGGACAGTCAACAGAAGACCTTACCATCGAAACCCTTCAGTTCGAACGGAGGAAACAATCGCTGCTGTAGCTGCAGCCATACAAAACAATCCACGTGTTTCGACAAGAAGCTTATCTGCTCAAATGGGTGTAAGCAGACAGTCATTACAGTCAATTATGCACAAAGATTTGGACTTATTCCCATATAAAATTCAAATGGCCAACAAACTGAACGCTGTAGACTTGCCGATTCGCTTGGAATTTTGCCAGAAGATGCTTCAAATGGTGGAACAGAATGGAAACATGCTGAACTGTCTTTTCATGTCTGACGAGGCCCATTTCGATTTAAACGGCAACATAAACAAACAAAATTGTCGAATATGGAGTACTTCCAACCCACAGATACTCCATGAGACGGAATTGCATCCACTTCGTGTCACAGTGTGGTGTGCAGTTTCATCACGCTGCATTGTCGGGCCCTACTTCTTCGAAGAAAACGGTCACACCGTTACGGTTACTGGAGACCGTTACTTGAGCATGTTGAGAGAGTTTTTCTATCCAGAATTACGCCGAATGAGAATTTCTTTCAACTCTGTGTGGTTTCAGCAAGATGGTGCAGCTCCTCATATAGCCCAACCTGTTATGACAGAATTGCGACGAAAATTTCCCAATAAGCTGATATCCAGAAACTCCACATTCCGTTGGCCACCCAGGTCGTCTGACCTTACTGCACCTGACTTTTTCTTGTGGGGTTATTGCAAACAGGAAGTCTTCAAAGCAAAACCAACAAATTTGAATGAACTAAGGCAATCCATTCGAGAAACAATTGCGGCTATTCCTGTCTCAACTCTCCAAGCAGTAATGAACAACTTTTTGATAAGATGCCGCACATGCATCGACGAGCAGGGGGGGCATTTAAATTCCATTATTTTTAAAACTAATTAAGCTATATTTAATAAAATTTAATGAGCTTTAACATGAATAAAAGAAAAATGAATTCCATACACTGAAAAAAAAATTATTTGAGTTTCTTAATGCAGCAAAATTCATCAGCCACCCTGTATAGTCCGACAGGGTGCTACCCCACGCACCTAGAAGTTTCTTGGTTGTTCGCTCTTCGTGTTCTGGAAGGGTCGGTGTTATTTATTGGCATCTCCTCTTTTCGTCGTATTCGCAAACACTACCACCATCTCTCTTCCTCTTCCTAGTTACACGGTTGCACGCTTAAGAGTAGCCATCGTTATCTCTGTTGTGTTGAACTAGTGGTGGGAGTGTTATTGAGTTAGGGATGGTATATGCTTGAGAATAATCGCCACAATAGTTATTTTCAGCTCTATATAATCTACCTTTTTCATCACGCCACCGTTTCTCGGGGCTTTATCGATCTCTTCTCCTGGATAAAGTCTCTGGTACATGTTTAGTCAGTTGTTTATTAAAATACTGAAATTTACATTTTTCCTTATTATTGGAAAGTTTGAGATCAAATTTAAATTGAATAACTTTAAATATTACTTCTATGGGTTTATTTACCGATCATTTCCACGTTTCTTATATCACAATAGGAAATTCTTTAGATTCCATACTGTTTCCCTGTTCTCGGATATAAGTTTAGTATGAAAATAAATATCTTTTCTTAATAAATTTAGCATGAATAAAATGAATTATTAGTTAAGTGTTAATAATGGTCTGAACGCCAGTTGTTGTTATTTTTATTTCGAGACTCTTCGCTAACATCTTAAGGGCCGTTTATTGAATGTCTGATTAACTGCTTAATCAAGACTTTATCAGAGGTTGACCCAAAAACCTAGCAACAATTCGCTGATTATCTTCTGATGAAAGTTACCAAAGGTTGGACCTCTGATTATGTGCTTATCAAAACAAAAAGTGACAGCTAAAAGTAAACATCTGAGTTTATGATAAATTGTTTTGCTAACAAACTCTGGTAGTAATAGAATTTAGAAATGTAATAATATCCATATAAAGAAATATCACAATCGAAATTTGTACGCCAAAATGGGTAATTTAAAATTGTAAACAACAGCAGCTGCCACTTTTTATGCGTTTTCCCCACAAACGTTCAAAAAGACCAACTTTATTATAACTTAATCAGACTTTTGTGTAAACGAAAATGTCATTCTGAGGCAAGCCATGATTAGGTTATCATGTAATAAAGTTTATCATAACCAGGCATTGAGGAAACGGCCGTAAGAGTAATGAAGGGTGGGTAATGCAATGTAGGGAAATAGGAAATACTACCGGGCACTAGTCGAAAAGTAGAAAGTAGCTTTAGGCTTTGGGTTAGTCTTAAGTGGCGATTTTGTCGGTAAACTCCGACCACAAACTTTTGAAATTTCGAAGCTGTAGTCTTAAAAATGCACCAGAGCAAGATTTTTGTCAGATAAGCTGACTTCCAACATTAAAATAATTTCTACTGTACATAAAATACTCTTGCGGAACTACATAAATTTCCTCTGCTAATTTTTTTAGACATGCTTTTCTTCTATTCTTTTTACTTTTCTGTTTGCAAGAGTTGTTGAACTAACTCAGGCGTGTTTTTATTGTTTGCTACTTAACGTTGTACCCATTTCAAAGGCCTATGTATATCAGATATACAATTTGGAGTTATATGAAAGTATAATTCATTAGTTTTGGATCTGAAACCTAAAATTTTTACATATTTTCCTGAAGATAAAAAAAAATTGCATGAGTGCGAAAAAGAGCTTGTTAATCTGCAAGTAATTAAGTACAGAATAAATAATTTTACAGCAATCGGTTACTAAATCTATGACCAGCCAAATTCAGCAAAAAAATGCTAATAATTTATTTCATTTTATTTTTCACACATTTTTATCAATTCAGAAAAAAATTATATCGAAGTCACCAGCTCCTCACCAGCATTTCATCCTTAACGGATGATCAAAAACCTTCCACAAAAAAACCTATCTCAACTGGACTATTTTATCTGAGTCTTTCTTGATCAATGAGAAATTATAAAATGTAAAGCCTCATTTTGTATAAATTTCGGAGTCTAGTAAGAATATTGTTTACTATATTACAAATCAATAATACTGTAGGCATAAACGTACATAACAGGTACACTTGGTTCTTGCTTGGAATTGTGATATTGTGATTGCTTAAAAATACAATAAAATATTTCGGGTCACTTTATGAAGTCGAAACTCATAATTGACATTTCACTTAGGCGTCTTTTAACTAAATAATTGTGCATAGAGTTGAAATGGTCAGTATTTCGATGCTATATATTTCTCAATATAAAAAATTAAGTTGATAATAAAGTGCACAAAATTCAAACATTTGAAAATGTGCAAGAGATCTGGATCATATACTGAACTGAGTTCACTAATTGAACATGTTAAGGACAGATTAATATGTAGGTACAGTGTGACGAAAAGTATGAACTAACCCATGACTATAAATCAAATCAAGAGCATATCAGGGATATACAGGAAGGAAATTTGAGCTCGAGATCCTAGTGGGATTCATAATGAGTTTTATAAATAATATAGTGGTTTGCCACTTTGGCTATGCCCTATTCCGATGTATTGCGTTGCCACGTTTCATCAATCCCCTTGTTGGCTCTAAACTCCTGTTAATAAGAAGATAAGAAGAATAGCAAAAAGAGCGAGTGTTACTACACCTGCTGCACAAGCATACTTTGCGCTAACGCTACGCTTAATCAAACTATAAGTCGAATGTATGCTATTGATTGATTGGCGATAGAAAACAAAGCAAGCCAAAGAAAAAATAAATAATAATAATAACAGTTGTAAAAGTTAATTTTAATAGCACGGAAAGGGCGAATTTAATTATTTGTCAAATGTCATATGGGTTGTTTGCTTTTCCTCTATTATCGTAACTAGCAAGAACTGGTTATTTGATGATCTAAAAAATATCGAAGATCTTGTCAATTTAAAAAAAAAACTGTTTTGTACCTAGTGCTTTAGAATTAAAATCCTCTACTCCTCTTTCATACTTGTTATATAATGGTTTGAAACGTTCAACATTAAACCAGAATTTTATTGGCACAAACATAACTGTGGTGCCACATGGCGTATATGTAACATATTTCAAACAGACGAGCCTGCACTACCGTCGCATATTACAAGCTGGTACCTATTCCCTAGCACAGCTTTTATGGTATGTTTTGTATTTCCTTAAAATTGAAAATTTAAAAACTACAACAACTGAACCATAACCGATTAAAACGGATTCATTTTTCGAATCTGAGACCGATTAAAACAGCTTAATTTTTCGAAACCGAAACCGTTAAAGATTAAACACTATTCAATTTTCGAAACCGAAGCCGTAACCATTATTTTGATCTGAAAAAGAACTAAACCGAGAGCGTTTAAAAAGGCGGAACCGGTGCCAAACGATTTTGCCTTTCGATAATTTCTTACTTCATTTTGTGGACACATACTTTCTTTTAAAAAATGATACCCTGCCTAATTTTCGTCGAAGATTTTCGAGCAAGGATGAAATTAAATTTTTCAATTCTGTCCAGAGGTATTTTCATAGGGTTGTTTTTTTAAATCGTCCATTAATAAGGATATTCTGCATAGACTACTATGGATCACTCTCCCAGATTTCGATCGATTCACGGTAATTTTATGGTTTTTTGTCAATACTTGTTTACAGATAAAAAAAAAATTTTATTTCCGCCTTGGGATTATTGATATCAAGATCAAACCGCGATTAAGCAATGTTTTTTAAAATGTTATCAGGATTAGCGACATTTTGTAATAAAAAAATATGCAAATTTTTAGAATTCACCTATTATTGTATTGGAGAAAATCAGTAATGCCCGCCTATCAGACCTATTTTAAACCCTTGAATTTTGTAGCTAAGTAATAAACATAATATATTTTTTTGTACACAACCTTGTGTTTTTTGTTTTTATTTTGGCTCCGAAACCGGAACGACGCCGAAATAAATGTTGAAGAAGTCGAAACCGGAACCGGAACGGAACCAAAAAAATGCTAATTTCCTTGGTATATACCCAGTACACAATTTATTTTAGATCTGCCTATATAATACCAAGGTATGTTGGTATATAATCGAACCACAACCACGCCCAACCGAATTCGACTTTCAAGTACACAGCTAAAAATTTGAACCTACATTTTAAACCACTCGTCAGTGTAAGCAATTTTTTAAACGTTTTTGTAATAAATTCCAAACCGTTAAATAAGCTACATCAATTTTGAGTTTATTGCGAGTTAGATTTAAAACTGAACTGAAAAAAAACGTCTAAAATGTTTTTACTTTCTTTTCGTTTATTTCTGAAAGCTTTTTCAAGTCATTGAATTTTTGTCATTATAGTTTTGTGTGCGCCTTAGCTCAGTGGGTACAGCGGACGATTGTGATGCGGGAGCGTCGGTTCGAGTCCTGCCAACTGATACAAATGTTTTTTTATGTTTTTTTATTGTTATGACATTTCTGGTTTAGAATGTAAACTCTTTCACGCTCATTTTCTCGAAAACTGGTACAATTTAAATAAACCAAATTTGGTTTGGACATATATGTAGCCCAGAAAAGTTTAAAATTTAGGTTAAAATTTTTAACCATGTATGGTGACATGACATAATCCCACAGAAGGTAGAGTGTCATAATCCTAGTATTTTTTTTACTTGGATTTATAGCAATGCAGGGGGACTTATGGCCAAAATGAAAGTTTAACTCAAAAGAATGGGCATGGTACTACTCAAGTGGTAGAAGTTCCACCCGAACTTAGGCTTTCTTACTTGAGTTTCTTTCTATATAATAAATAATAATATAATAAATATATATCTCGATTCGTTCATGCCGAATGAAGTAATATACCTTGCGTGCGTAACAAAAATAGATATAAACTAGGTATAAAAATGTGTGTCTTTTATAGAAGCCAAAGTAGTCAACCGATCTTTATGAAATTTTCACAATATGTAATTGGGTTCACTGGGTACAGCATAGATAATATATAGTTTTGGAAAAGTAGGCCGATACACGCCCCCAGGCTATATAAAGTTTCAATTCGTCATAACTCCGAACTTTTTTGGTCTTAATTAATGATATTTGGATATGTGTCACTTAGACAATATCTACATAATATTTTGTGTTTTGTTTTTGCTCTTGAACCTTGCTGATAGGTTCAGGAGTTCGCTGGGCACGACACAGTCTGTTTGGTTCAAGTTAATGACATTTTATATATAGATGTGTTCTATGTATCAAAACGTCAAAACAACGTCTAACGGGTTTGCTAGTATATTATAAAATGGCGAAAGCAAACAACGAATTTCAGCATTCTTTTGTGAAACTGAGAAACTAGTTTGCGTTCAAATAGACAGACGGACAGACAGACTGATCATTTTAGTGAACTTTTCTCTTCTTCTTCTCATACTTACATACATTTAATGTTTATGAAAGGTATGACAATCAAAAAGGATATATAACTTCGTTATTGTAGTGGGCTATTAACTACGTCCCGGAATATTTTGCTTGTGTGTTTCCCGGTTTGGCTAATTGTTGGCAGGAGACGCAGCTGAACAATTTTCATTGAAATATCAATATTGAATTATAAGCGATTGCCTTTGAAAATAGCAGAAATTTTATGCTGAAAAGTGGGCGGCGCCACGCCTCTTTTTCAAAATGGACAAAATTTTTTTGCAGTCGAGTTTTTCTTAAAAAGCTTATTATGTGTGGTTTTGATATAACTTGCTTAGTTGTAGAAATATCGATGTTTAAATTTTACTTAAAATTTTATTTTTAAAAAACTGGGTGTGGACATTAACCGATTTCGCCCATTTTCCATATTGAACATTATCACCAAATTTCGTTTCGACAAATAAATTTTTGGCGGAGTTATGGCATAAAAAGTTTTGTGGAATAATCTACAATAAAAAAGGCAGGGCCACTTTCGAAAATTTTTATTTTTTAGATTTCTTAGTTTACGGAAACTTTAAAAGTGAAATATAAATGATGTAAAGCTATTTTACGCAAAAGTTAATGCCTATTTAATATATCTACGATTCCATTCCTTGCACACCTGGAAACCTGCCTTCTGAATTGCTTAATAATGTTTCTAAATTTGGCTTAATCAAAATATTTCAAAAATTTCTTGACAAATTTGTTTTATGCCTCAATCTTAATGTATGCACCAATTTTATCCTTATAGGTGTATTATGTACTGAGTATGTACGGCTCAAGTTGTACTGAACTTCACAGGGAAAACGAAAGCAACGCTGTGTCACAAGCGCAACTCAATGATTGGATAAGAGATTTGGAATTGGCCAAGGTAAAGGTCGAGCTACACGCCTCTCGTATGCAATAATTTAAATTCCTTTCATCCTTTCATCCGATGTTAAGTTAACATATTATAGAACTCATCACGAACCATTTTCCAAGTTCTATACGAAGGTGGATAGTGTTTGTTTCTGCAAAGACATTACATAGAGTTTGGTGAACCATATGATTCCAAAGAGTGGCGATTGTTCATAGAAGGCAATAAACTGAGTTTAAAGGCCGAATTATTACATATTGGAAACCATAATCGATATCCTTCTTCGCAAAGTATACATTTTTTTATATTTTTACAAAAAAAAAGGTAAAAATCCCTATTAATTGTTCATTATCTTCGAACCTAGAGGGTTTATCGAAAAGTGTTGTATGCATTGCAAATTTTATTGGCTTTCAAATTTTACAAACCGTTTTGGAATTGCTCAATTTGTTCTTGAAATATACATGATTAAGTGGAGCCATCTTGTTTTTTTTTTTTTTTTTAAATAACGGTAAATCGTAAATATCTCATAGAATCAAGGGGTGTTTTAACACACAAATTTCATATTCGCGTCTCTGGTGGTTTTTGGCTGTAGACCAGTGTAATCAAAAGTGAGCAGTTATCCTGCTTCTGACGCAACGCTACGCTTTCAAACAACAATTTACTTCAATAAAAACCTCATTTCGCCGATACGTATTTCAAAGTTACTGATTGATACCTCTTATTGGCTATTTTAGTTTTTTTATTATACATACATATTTTATAAATTGATCTGCGGTTGTTCTACATCTAAGGCTCTGTGAGACTCAAGTTGTTACATTCCAGCAATCAATTTCAAATTTTACACATCATTCAGTTGTACTAAGCTTCAGTGAAAACATAAAAGAATAACACGTGTGGTACATGCTCGAATTTTGTGTGCCTTAATTCAGCAAAACATATGAACTTATTGAAACTGTATAGATGTAGTATACTTGTATGTATCCATATTAGGATATTCCTTAATTTTTTTAAAACCTAGCTTAAAATAAAAATTTTTTGAGTATCATCGAAGTAAAACCTTCACTTATCTATCCTTTAACGTTGACTGAAAAAAATATGTTTTTTCCTTTATACCGGGGAATTTGTGGATATTTTGACTATTTTGGATCAAAAAAATTTTTACGTAAAAGAAATAGAATAAACATGTGGTATAGTTAGAACAAATGTTGACTTACGGGCTGTTTTTCAGTCTTTTTGTTGTCGCTTGTCATAGATTTACGATAGATTAAAAGGTAACGGTGAGAATTGAAGTAAATATTTCAAACATTTTACCCAAAACAATATTTCGGTTGTTTTGGAAAATATTAGAAATTAAAAAAAAAAAATTTAAAAGGGGGAAACAACTAGCGGTGTCGCTAAAGTCGTTGTTTTCTACTGTATGTTTGTATAAAATATACGACACTAACTCCACCTTTACGGTTCTTGGTTATGAATATAATATAAACTAGCAACCCGGCAGACGTTGTCCTGCCTAAAATTTTACTTGCATACATTTAACAAAGTGTACTGTTTTTCCCCCACACTTGGCGCTTCCTCTTCATCTATCCGTAGATCTTACTTTTTCTTTCTACTTTTGATTTTCCCCCACCCACATATATAGTTACTCTTCTTTACCCTCTTTATTTTGCCCTAACACCTCTTCTACATCTCAAGTTTCTATTCCTACTCCTCTTCTCTTCCCATTTCCATTTATTTAACCCTGGTACCGTTTTCTCTTTCCAAGGTTTTCTTGATATATAGAACACTTATCTATATATAAAATATCATTAACTTGAACCAAATAAATTCATACCTATACCGAATTTCGCACTTTAAATAGCCTGGGGGCTATTCGTCTCTAGCGAACTCCTGAACCCACTGTAAAAGTTTCATTGAGATCAGCAATAAACTTTGTACATGAATGAAGGACAAACAACATCAAAAAATGTGGCACCGCCCACTTTTCCAAAATAATGTAAATCTTGACTGAAGGGTACATATATCCAAATATCATTAATTTAGACCAAATACGTTCAGAGTTATAACGAATGCACAACATGGGGCGTGGCACCGCCCACTTTTCCAAAACTATGAATAGCCTATGTCGTCCCCACCGAACTTCTAAATCTATCGTGAAAGTGTTATAGAGACCGACTATAACTTTAGACATTAATGAAACATATACAAAACACAAAAAATGTGGGCGTGTCATCGCCCACTTCTCCAAAATTATGTAAAACTTGACTAGAGGGCACATATATCCAAATATCGTTAATTTATACCAAATACGTTCAGAGTTATAATGAATGCACAACATGGGGCGTGGCACCGCCCACTTTTCCAAAACTATGAATAGCCTATGTCGTCCCCACCGAACTTCTAAATCTATCGTGAAAGTGTTACAGAGACCGACTATAACTTTAGACATTAATGAAACATATACAAAACACAAAAAATGTGGGCGTGGCATCGCCCACTTCTCCAAAATTATGTAAAGCTTGACTAGAGGGCACATATGTCCAAATATCGTTAATTTAGACCACACATTCTTTTTTATTTATAAGATAGTATAAAATACGATAAAAAAGTCTTGCTTGTCATTCTATAGCTAGGAGTTATTGTAAATTTCGAGAATTGAAATATTTTATAGCACTCAACACAGTCGATGTGCGCCCTAATGTTTCCACATTTCTTAATGTATATTACATGTGAATTTACGAGAGAAGTTTGAAAATGCGGTGACTTTTTGAGGAGAACTGTTGTATCGAATACTCCAAGGGCGATCTTATCTGCTTTCGACACTGCCCATGTTGCGTGATCTTTGTCCATCGAGAAAAGACTTTACTTCTCGGTTGTCTACTCAGTCGAAAGTAGCACTTGCTGACAAGAGTGATTCTTCGTTGAATTTCCCGCTTGCTTAAAACCATGGAACTCTGTTCCATACGTTTTAGTTGTTAAAAAGTGGTTTACTGAGTTCCGCAGTAATTGTATTACCTTAAAAACAGCTGCGTTTTGATTTATTCTATATTGATTTGGCGCAGAAACATTCGAAATTTAATTTTATTATTTCCTGTTTCCAAACCTGAAGCAAGAAATGGATAAGATAAGATACTCTTAAAAAAAAATTAGTATTTCGAGGGGCTTGAAACTAGTCTTATTTGAAATTAATAAAAAATAGGGAAAAACGCTGGACTAAGTGTAACGTGCTGGAGGAGATTATATTAACACATAAAATGTTTTTTTTTTTGCAGAAAAACTAAATATTTTATTTTCAAAAAGTCACCCAATTTTCCAACTGTCCTTGTACTCTTTATTGAAGAACTTTTCTACTCATCACGTACAGTAGCATTTTAAAAACGACTTATCCACGGAATCAGTATAGATATGTGCAGCGCATATAGGGCCGTCTTTAACTATGCGGGGCCTTGGGCCATTTTTAAATGTGGAGAAAGCGATTAAAATTTTATTTCCTATGAGCTTCTTTATTGGGGGTTACCAAAAAGAAAGAATAAAATATGTTTATTTCCCACACCACACCACTACGATAATGGTTTCTTCCTGGGATGGCAAAATCTTTTATTATATCCTCAAACTAAATTTTTTAAGAATATCGATTTCTATTGTAACATTTTTAAAGAATATCGATTTATTCTTGTAACAGTATTGTTCGCCATTTCGCTATTTTTACTTACTTTATATAAGTCCCTTTTTTGTTTTTCCGGTTTTTTTCATACGAAATTTCGAAATCTTGCAACGTCTTTTTAGGTAACTTCCCGTCGAGCTAGACACTTAAAACTTGTAAGAACACCGTGACAATACAATATGAACCATTTTTAAGTAACTTCCCGATAAGCTAGTGCATTGAAACTTGTACCACAAATTCCGCTTGATGGCTCGTTGATCTAGACAAATGAAAATCGCTGAAAAAAGGGTGGGAGTCTTGCGATCGATTTTTGAGTAACTTCCTGGTGAGCTTAAGGCCTTAAACTTGACATATAGCCATCCATATTACAGAACACATCCACTAATAATTGTTATCAGAATAGCATCGTGCGAACTGTGCTGCTGTGTTACTCGTCCCTACTATTCTGCGTGTGCGAATCTTTTGAATGCGAAGTAGGCTCTAAAATATGAACATATGCACCTTAAACTAGAATAATCACAGTTCCAATTGCCTTTTTGTAGGTAGCACTAAAAATAGAAAACAAAAAGATGGTGAACAAATTTTAAAGACTACCTTTATATTTATGTCGCCAATTACAATTGGTATGATTAAAGTATCAAAACTAAAACTCACGGATCCCATGTCTTTGTTTAAAGGCAAATTTGCTGCTCCTTTTTGGCCACATAAATATAAAGGTAGTCTTTAAAACTTTTTTATCATCCTCTTATTTATTCCCTTAAGCTGCGAAAATGAAGGCTTCCCACTAAAATTGATAACCATTAGGCAAAGGAATATTCTTGTAGCAACTTTAACATTTGGAAAAATTTCTTCTGTAGTAGGTTTTATAAAGCTGAGATATTTAAACCCGTTGATTGCTTTACGTTTTTAAAATATTGGCTTTAATGAAAATATTCTGTTTGAAGTTCCTATTCATTGATATCTTCATGATAAAATTCTGAATTTTTTTGGATTTTTGGCCAACGCGCTACATTTAATTGTTGTTTACTGACAAAGAAAAATAGTTCGATTATCAATTTCTTGGTATATTGCCGAACGTTTTTTTAAATGTGTATTTAATGTGTCAATTATGGGAATGAAAGTAATTGCACGAAACTTTTCCTTGCCTCTCAACTGTGTAGTTTCTTATGATCCTTGAAAAAACGAGATGGGGGTGCTGCGAACTCTTTTTCTTTCAAATTTGGCTTTGTAGTCAGCATCTGGGGGCTTCTATTTAGCAGCCGTTTCATACTGATCAAAATTAAGCGTTATTGACATAGCTTATCAGGGATTTGTAAAGTTTTGCTACAATGTCCATAAACTTTGAAATGTTGAATTTATAATTCCCAAAATATCATTCCAACGACGCCAAAGTAGTTCAATTCAAAGAATGCCGTTATAATTTTTCGTGTTTTGGGTTGTTGTTGAAATCCCAAAATAGCCAAACAACGCTTTACGTTTGCTTTAATTTTTCCACCGTAAACCTTAGGAATAACTTCGATTGATTAATTTTCAGCTGTACCTTTTTTTTTTGAAAAAAAAAAAAAAAACATGTATGTGCCTGACAAAAATGTTATGAGAATAAATATGATGAAGCTTGTCGGTCCTTCGGGCCCCCTGAGGATGGGGGCCCTGGCCCCATGTGTCCTTATGATAAAGAGGGCACTGAGCTCATATGTGCTATAGTTGGATGAATGTGCAATTTGACAAGGACAAAAGAGTAAGCCAAGAAAATGCAATAAACATTGCCGTTGGTGGAAGCGTAAATACTGTGGTGACCAAGCAAAACATAGATGTATGTACGAGGTGTGTTCAAAAAGTATCGCGAATTTTGTGTTTTTTCAAAAATTATTTATATATTCATGAATATCTATTTTTTCTCCTTCAAAGTAATCCCCATGAGATATTATACACTTGTGCCAACGGTTTTTCCAATCTTCGAAGCACTTCAAAAAATCATTTTTGTGTATCTTGTTCAGCTCCTCCTTCGATGCCGTCTTTATCTCGTCAAGAGAAGCGTAACGTCGTCCTTTCGTGGGCCTCTTCAGTTTAGGGAACAAGAAAAAGTCACAGGGGGCCAGATCTGGGGAATACGGTGGCTGCGGCATCATTAGTGTGTTGTTTTTGGCCAAAAAGTCGCGCACAAGCAACGATGCATGAGCAGGGGCGTTATCATGGTGCAAAAGCCAATTTTTGTTCTTCATTGCACATCTTCTCGGCCTTCTGAGAACATTTTGTACCACAGATAAACGTTGCTTCGGTCCAAGGTAGCTTCTCCGTATGCCACAGTCAACATTCGGAATGCATCCGAGCACTTAATTTCGTTTTTCACACAAAATTTGATACAGGTTCTTTGATCAATTTTTTTGAGTAGGTAAAAATCGAAGACGATCCAAAACACGTGCAAGCAAAGCAGCTGTCAACAATTAACTGAACATTCAAAATGGCCGAGCTTGTCGGCATAAGTGAGAGACATGAGTACCAACATAACGCCACAAAAATTCGAAATTCGAATATACGTAACCAGCGAAAATTCAAAATTCGCGATACGTTTTGAACACACCTCGTATACGTGGCTGTAGATATTGTTAAAATACTTGATTTTACTGTCATTCCGAAAATAGTTCATAATGTCATCGGCCATTTATACGGATGCTAGCCCATATGTTTATGTTGCCTTTTAAATCTTCACTTCAATTCCCATAATTGCAAAAGTCCCATTCAGCTTTCGCTCCTTCATGTAGCATTGAAATTTGCTCCTAACAAAACAACCATTTAAGTGGTACCTAAATCCGGATCCAGTGCTGTTTCTGGTAGACAAGTGCAACAAGCCATGACTGGCGCAATGTGGTAAGGCGCGTTTGATTTGTAACTTATTTCAATCTAATACAGTTGCCAGCTTTGCTGTTGCGAATGGATTTTACTTGAAATATGATTTTTCTGCCCTCTCTCTCTCTATGGCGCGATATACAACAGGTATATCATCATAAACCTCCTAAGAGATTTTTGCGCCAAGCTTCTCTTCCAATTTGTGGTGTGCCGATTTGAATTTTTCCCTACAAATTGGTGGGACCTACAGTTTTTTGCCGACTCCGAACGGCATCTACAAAGGAGACGAATTTTTGCTGAGAAGCCTGTCATGGCAGAAATACACTCGGAGAGTTTGCCAAACCACTGCCGAGGGGCGACCCCGTTTTGAAAAACTTTTTTCAAATCACTTTTGATGTTACCTGTACCAGGGCTCGAACCATGGACCTTCGGTGTGGTAGGCCGGCAACACTACCTTCACACCACGGCGGCCGTGGTGCCCTGCATCCTGTAGAATATCAGCAATGAGTTGTGGGTCTTTTTGTGCTTATATTTACGCCACAGCACATCACCAAATCAATGAATTGAGTGTCATGTTCACGGCACCGACCACTACAATGATGCATATTTCCATCCATTAAATGGTTGTCATGCATATTTGACAGTGGTTGAACGCATTGTTGCCTGTTTTTTGTAAAGTATATATACATACATGTTAGGCAAGTTTGATAAGTCGGTGACTTTTGCAATTTAAGGCTATGTAACTTTGACGCAATCGGTGTTATAAAATGACTTTATGGAGACCTGTTTAGTATAGAGTTCACGGTATATTTATCAATCAATAAAGGCAGAGAAGAGAGAGAATTTGAGCCTAAATCTTAGTAGTGATAGTTAAAAACAGCTGTTTTTGAAAGAATGGCTTTCGTTCCGGCTCTAATTTGAAAATATATCGATTAATGTTCTAATATGCGACCAAAACAAGAGCAGAATACAAATATGTATTCGCACTAAAATTCGAGAAAGCTTGTCAGTTGAGCTGTTCGAGTAGAGCAACGATTAATAAGACACATTTAAGGTACATCCATGAATTACGTGAGCTGAAAATGGAGGGAGGCTTCAAACAAAATCTCCCCAAACCTCCTTAAACCGGGGGGTGTAATCAAAAATCTCAAATCAACTTTAAAAAATATCAACTAATTCCAATATGAAACCAATTTTTTTTAACGAGAATCTTCCATCAGGTTTCAACTAAGTGACTAAGTGTGGTGACTTCCCGTGATAAGGAGCTGCTTTTACTTTTGAAGGGAGGGCACACACTTCCAAACATAGTCTTCTTGCACTATGGCAGCCACAGATGACATGTATTGGATTATTTCAATCGAAACTCTACACTTCCCGTGATAAGGAGCTGCTTTTACTTTTGAAGGGAGGGCACACACTTCCAAACATAGTCTTCTTGCACTATGGCAGCCACAGATGACATGTATTGAATTATTTCAATCGAAACTCTACACGAGTATCCTTGCGTCGATCGAGCTTGTTTAGCGTAGATCTCACTTAATGGGAGGAGGGGGACATTCCCACAATAGCCGGTTCTATCGCATCGGAATGACCCGGGTTTTTTTACCCGGCCAAAGGCTGTTATTTTAATGTAACCCTGTCGAGCCCATTGGGCAGGGCGAAGCACTGTTAGCAACAATAAAAGTCTCATCGAAGGGGTGTGGGGGTCACAAATGCTTGAAAAGCGACTCACGTAACTTATGGACCCTTATCAGTTTCAAGACAGGATGTTGTCGCTCGGGCGGAAATGCTAAAATTAAAGTTGAAGAGTCCTCCAACCCACACAACTTATAGCTGAATTTATACATCTCACGAGCCTCTGTTAAACATACTATGTGAAATAACGCAGCTAATTAAACCAAATCAGCATAGTGGTTGCCATGAAAAGCTTACCATTGGTCGAATTTGAACTGTCTGCGAAATCTTACAATCTACTCGTGAAAATATATAAAGATGTTACCTTTTTGTTCATTTATAGAACACCCCGAAAGCTTTTAAACTGAAGCTATATTAGGCTATAAAAGGAAGTTAAGTTCTGTGCACTCTAAATTGAATAATAGTTTGGACCGATTTAAAACGGTGGCCGCAATTGGACAGCCAGACTATAGAAATTATTTGGTGTCGAACGCTGATAAAATATATTGACAACTGCTTTGGACTGTGTAGACAATTGGAAAGTATCGACGACGATGGCTCTTGGTGTATTGGATAAAATAGTTCTTAGCCAAATGCATGGCTCCGCCAAGTTCGCAGCAGTGAAATCATAGGGAAAATAACTTGAAATCACTTATTGCTTCTAATTTTTCAGCAGTTACCGGGAGAAGATCTGTTAGCACTTTATTTGACAGTCACAATGTTTAAGTTCTAATGAAACAAGTAAGAAGATTGTTTATACGAATATTTGCAAATAAAATTTTGCATATAAGTTATTGTCTGGGCCTCATTTTTCTCAAGTTTTATGAAGAGTTGCGAGTGATCTGCTCGCCTTTTTTCACAGGTTATACTTTACAAAACAATAATATACCTCGTACCAAGCCTCTTCTTTTTATCGTAAACGGTACTGAAGTTATTAACAGTCGAAAATTTATAATTTGTTAATTCATGTGTGGGTGGTGCCACTCCCTTTTTAAAAGCTATGATGTCTTTCCTATTAAGCTCTTTTTCGATTTTCAAGTTATTAACACGTGAATTTGAAAATTTCCTGAGTTCGAATGACAAAATTGATGTAAGTGCCAAATATGACCATTCTACCGGCATCCGTCGATGATATATGGCCTGTTTCGTCTTTCTATCTCCTTTTCAGCAAACTTTTATGAAAACGTTTTCGTGGTCGAGAAGTGATTGCACTTATTTTTTGTGTATGCTTTTTTCACAACAACAGAATCCTCGGTAATTCTAGCGTAAACGGTTCTGAAGTTATCAACAGAAGTGTACAAGTTTCCTCACTCACCCATTTTCGGATTGATTTATCAAGTCAATATAGGTATGAAATTTTCAAATGATGAAAAATGAATTCTCTCCTTTAAACGTTTTCGAAATTTCCGGTATCAAAATAGGGGGCGTGGTTATAGCCCGATGTCTCCATTTTAAAAAGCGACCTACCTCGGCCAGAAATGAATGTGTGTGCCAAATTGCATGCCAATAAAACAATTTTTTTTCCTGTCTAAGGTACAATTCTGCTCACACAATTAAGCCATCTAGTTGTAAGGAATTAACATAATAACCGTTAACATAATAATTTTTCACTATTATAATTGGGATCCATTTGGATCCCTTATTGGTATACTCAACATAATTAATTTTGTTTATTCTCATCAATTGCCTTTTGCTGTGTGGCTTTTGAGAGTGGAATGTTTGTATGCTTTTGAACAGAATTAATAAGGTTTTAATTGAAAAGCCCAGTACAGTCATTTCCTTCGCTAAACTCTCACCTTCTTGGAAGGATACGCTCTTGGTCTTCTTTTAGGAAGGTTTCAAATTGCTGTGCTTTCCCATTGCAGAAAATATGTTCGAATCAGTCATAATTTGGCATCAAAGTGATGCAAATTTACGGCGATACAGCTAGATGTCATGATTATATAAACAGCTGCAATATGTTTTTCTGCTACCAAAATTCACTTTTAGCATAAAAGAAGATGCAAATTAGAGCTTTTTTACCGGGACTTTTATTCCTTTTAAAATAAAGGTCGAGAGAAAAGATTTATTTCTGGATTTTTTTTCATTCATTCAAAACCAATAGGTCCCCCCGTCTTTTTTTTTATCGGCGGTAAAAGTTATCTTTGGTGGGATATTTTTAAGGACAAAATAAAAGTCCATTTCAATAAATAACATACCGCTAATCTAAATTATTAATTGATCGTAGCTTTATTTAATAAGATTAGCGGCTTGTCAGTTTTTGAGAAGGACTTTTATTCTCTCCTTAAAATACATCCCGCCAAATATAATTTTTATTGGTGGCTGGAAAAACTATAAGTCCGAATTTCGAAGTTATTATCGGACTGTTTGAAAAGAGTCAGAAAAATTAATTGTGTCTAGAATTTTAATCCTGAAAGTCCTGGAATGAGGGAAAAGTTAATAATTTTCTTCAGGGTCACTATCTATCACCGGACTTTCATAAAATCGAAAAACAAAGAACTTTTATTATCCGTCCCTGCGTTTTACACATCACAAAACTACTTTTATAAAAATTGTACTGTTATGTTAAGGCTTGCTTTGTTATTTCGACCAATGCTGGGTGAGCACAAGTGTATGAATGAGGTCTTTATGCATGTAAATATATTCTAGTCATCTTGTGACATTGCGAAATTTCCACAGTTTTCCGTAGTTGGTAATTAGTAGTAACAAAATCACACAACGGGCGGATTAAGCTAACCCTCTAAAAGGCCAATTTTTTTTTTAATAAACTCGAGTTTGAATTCAGATTTCCAAAATGTTTATATTTTTCCTTCCAGGACTGAAAAACCACACCCGTTCCCAAGGAGGGCGTGGCTATTAGTAGGCCACTCCAGCTTTAGGCGGGGAATGTTTTTATGACAATAATTGTATGAAATTATAAGAATGATTATAACGGTACTTTGGTACCACTTACAAGGTTGCCACATGGATAAAATATTTGGCGAACAGTTTGTATTAATAATTATTAAATAATTATTAATATAATTAATTATTATTATAATTAAAGAAGAAAATTAGAGGTTTACGGGTTATATCTGTTTAACTCAACCCCTCCTAAAGGCGGTCTTGCCGGCTAGAGGGTTAACGAATATACATACTTAACATGCATATCCTTATTATATTACAGTGTACCATTATATAAACACGCAATTGCGTAAGTTATTATTTATCTACGTCTGATTAATTGATGTATTACGTATCTAATGGCCGATTACTTGGCCTTCTTTTGATTGCTTTTTGAAGTGATTATTTAGGATTAGTTATCACATACGGCATAAAATGCCTTCGAAGTGGGCTAGTATGTCCAAAATTAATTAATATATCTGTCTGTGAGACTGCTGGAAGTAGGGATTAATCGGCGACGTAGTAGGTTTCATAGTATAAAGGTGGGGGCGGCAACGCCGGTGTGTTTGGTTTAAACAATTTACCTATTCAAATTTGAAGTAAGAAATAAAGTCCTCCTTCGACGATAAAAGATCAAACTCTGTAAGTCCTTAATCAAACAGTGCCGAAAGGAAGAGAGATGGCCTTTCGAGCATTACTCATGCATGAGGATAATGCAGCGAATTAAAGTCATAAAAACGGATGCTTTAATAGGCAACGGATAATACAACGTCGTATAGGCGCTAGTCTCCACTAAATGATGATTCAATCATGAAAGAAAAATGTTATCAAAAATCAAAGGCACCGATCCAGTTAATTGTAAAACTTGCTTAGGTATGAGCAGTAAAATATGTTAGTGGTGTGGAATTACTAGAGATGGAGTAAGCAAAAAAATGGTAAATACCCAGCATAAAATAACTATGAATGTACTTCTATTTTCAACCTTTTAATACCCAGGAATATTACATAAGAGAAAAGATAAATCCATCAGCAAGTTATGAAAATTTATTATAAAAATGATGACGGCATCATTGAACAGCAAATCGTCTCAATACAGAAAAAATG
>CATLJZ010000008.1:0-25134 GCA_949987695.1 Merzomyia westermanni
AAACAAAACAAAATTGGGAATGTTTTGCTAAGTCTCCACATTTTCAAATTGCAACTACAGACACGGTTTGTCGTGAATTTTGACAAGTCATATACCGTAAGAAAGCTAAAAGTGTCAGCTTTCCAACGGTGTATCGCTTGTTGAGATAGCTTGAACGGTTGCAGAATTATAAACAAAACAAAATTGGGAATGCTTTGCTAAGTCTCCACATTTTCAAATTGCAACTACAGACACGGTTTGTCGTGAATTTTGACAAGTCATATACCGTAAGAAAGCTAAAAGTGTCAGCTTTCCAACGGTGTATCGCTTGTTGAGATAGCTTGAACGGTTGCAGAATTATAAACAAAACAAAATTGGGAATGCTTTGCTAAGTCTCCACATTTTCAAATTGCAACTACAGACACGGTTTGTCGTGAATTTTGAAAAGTCATATACCGTAGGAAAGCTTAAAGTGTCAGCTTTCCAACGGTGTATCGCTTGTTGTGATAGCTTGAACGGTTGCAGAATTATAAACAAAACAAAATTGGGAATGTTTTGCTAAGTCTCCACATTTTCAAATTGCAACTACAGACACGGTTTGTCGTGAATTTTGACAAGTCATATACCGTACGAAAGTTAAAAGTGTCAGCTTTCCAACGGTGTATCGCTTGTTGAGATAGCTTGAACGGTTGCAGAATTATAAACAAAACAAAATTGGGAATGTTTTGCTAAGTCTCCACATTTTCAAATTGCAACTACAGACACTGTTTGTCGTGAATTTTGACAAGTCATATACCGTAAGAAAGCTAAAAGTGTCAGCTTTCCAACGGTGTATCGCTTGTTGAGATAGCTTGAACGGTTGCAGAATTATAAACAAAACAAAATTGGGAATGTTTTGCTAAGTCTCCACATTTTCAAATTGCAACTACAGACACGGTTTGTCGTGAATTTTGACAAGTCATATAACCGTAAGAAAGCTAAAAGTGTCAGCTTTCCAACGGTGTATCGCTTGTTGAGATAGCTTGAACGGTTGCAGAATTATAAACAAAACAAAATTGGGAATGCTTTGCTAAGTCTCCACATTTTCAAATTGCAACTACAGACACGGTTTGTCGTGAATTTTGACAAGTCATATACCGTAAGAAAGCTAAAAGTGTCAGCTTTCCAACGGTGTATCGCTTGTTGAGATAGCTTGAACGGTTGCAGAATTATAAACAAAACAAAATTGGGAATGCTTTGCTAAGTCTCCACATTTTCAAATTGCAACTACAGACACGGTTTGTCGTGAATTTTGACAAGTCATATACCGTAGGAAAGCTTAAAGTGTCAGCTTTCCAACGGTGTATCGCTTGTTGAGATAGCTTGAACGGTTGCAGAATTATAAACAAAACAAAATTGGGAATGTTTTGCTAAGTCTCCACATTTTCAAATTGCAACTACAGACACGGTTTGTCGTGAATTTTGACAAGTCATATACCGTAAGAAAGCTAAAAGTGTCAGCTTTCCAACGGTGTATCGCTTGTTGAGATAGCTTGAACGGTTGCAGAATTATAAACAAAACAAAATTGGGAATGTTTTGCTAAGTCTCCACATTTTCAAATTGCAACTACAGACACGGTTTGTCGTGAATTTTGACAAGTCATATACCGTAAGAAAGCTAAAAGTGTCAGCTTTCCAACGGTGTATCGCTTGTTGAGATAGCTTGAACGGTTGCAGAATTATAAACAAAACAAAATTTTGAATGTTTTGCTAAGTCTCCACATTTTCAAATTGCAACTACAGACACGGTTTGTCGTGAATTTTGAAAAGTCATATACCGTAGGAAAGCTTAAAGTGTCAGCTTTCCAACGGTGTATCGCTTGTTGTGATAGCTTGAACGGTTGCAGAATTATAAACAAAACAAAATTGGGAATGTTTTGCTAAGTCTCCACATTTTCAAATTGCAACTACAGACACGGTTTGTCGTGAATTTTGACAAGTCATATACCGTAAGAAAGTTAAAAGTGTCAGCTTTCCAACGGTGTATCGCTTGTTGAGATAGCTTGAACGGTTGCAGAATTATAAACAAAACAAAATTGGGAATGTTTTGCTAAGTCTCCACATTTTCAAATTGCAACTACAGACACGGTTTGTCGTGAATTTTGAAAAGTCATATACCGTAGGAAAGCTTAAAGTGTCAGCTTTCCAACGGTGTATCGCTTGTTGAGATAGCTTGAACGGTTGCAGAATTATAAACAAAACAAAATTTTGAATGTTTTGCTAAGTCTCCACATTTTCAAATTGCAACTACAGACACGGTTTGTCGTGAATTTTGAAAAGTCATATACCGTAGGAAAGCTTAAAGTGTCAGCTTTCCAACGGTGTATCGCTTGTTGTGATAGCTTGAACGGTTGCAGAATTATAAACAAAACAAAATTGGGAATGTTTTGCTAAGTCTCCACATTTTCAAATTGCAACTACAGACACGGTTTGTCGTGAATTTTGACAAGTCATATACCGTAAGAAAGTTAAAAGTGTCAGCTTTCCAACGGTGTATCGCTTGTTGAGATAGCTTGAACGGTTGCAGAATTATAAACAAAACAAAATTGGGAATGTTTTTGCTAAGTCTCCACATTTTCAAATTGCAACTACAGACACGGTTTGTCGTGAATTTTGACAAGTCATATACCGTAAGAAAGCTAAAAGTGTCAGCTTTCCAACGGTGTATCGCTTGTTGAGATAGCTTGAACGGTTGCAGAATTATAAACAAAACAAAATTGGGAATGTTTTGCTAAGTCTCCACATTTTCAAATTGCAACTACAGACACGGTTTGTCGTGAATTTTGACAAGTCATATACCGTAAGAAAGCTAAAAGTGTCAGCTTTCCAACGGTGTATCGCTTGTTGAGATAGCTTGAACGGTTGCAGAATTATAAACAAAACAAAATTGGGAATGTTTTGCTAAGTCTCCACATTTTCAAATTGCAACTACAGACACGGTTTGTCGTGAATTTTGACAAGTCATATACCGTAAGAAAGCTAAAAGTGTCAGCTTTCCAACGGTGTATCGCTTGTTGAGATAGCTTGAACGGTTGCAGAATTATAAACAAAACAAAATTGGGAATGCTTTGCTAAGTCTCCACATTTTCAAAGTGCAACTACAGACACGGTTTGTCGTGAATTTTGACAAGTCATATACCGTAAGAAAGCTAAAAGTGTCAGCTTTCCAACGGTGTATCGCTTGTTGAGATAGCTTGAACGGTTGCAGAATTATAAACAAAACAAAATTGGGAATGCTTTGCTAAGTCTCCACATTTTCAAATTGCAACTACAGACACGGTTTGTCGTGAATTTTGACAAGTCATATACCGTAGGAAAGCTTAAAGTGTCAGCTTTCCAACGGTGTATCGCTTGTTGAGATAGCTTGAACGGTTGCAGAATTATAAACAAAACAAAATTGGGAATGTTTTGCTAAGTCTCCACATTTTCAAATTGCAACTACAGACACGGTTTGTCGTGAATTTTGACAAGTCATATACCGTAAGAAAGCTAAAAGTGTCAGCTTTCCAACGGTGTATCGCTTGTTGAGATAGCTTGAACGGTTGCAGAATTATAAACAAAACAAAATTGGGAATGTTTTGCTAAGTCTCCACATTTTCAAATTGCAACTACAGACACGGTTTGTCGTGAATTTTGACAAGTCATATACCGTAAGAAAGCTAAAAGTGTCAGCTTTCCAACGGTGTATCGCTTGTTGAGATAGCTTGAACGGTTGCAGAATTATAAACAAAACAAAATTTTGAATGTTTTGCTAAGTCTCCACATTTTCAAATTGCAACTACAGACACGGTTTGTCGTGAATTTTGAAAAGTCATATACCGTAGGAAAGCTTAAAGTGTCAGCTTTCCAACGGTGTATCGCTTGTTGTGATAGCTTGAACGGTTGCAGAATTATAAACAAAACAAAATTGGGAATGTTTTGCTAAGTCTCCACATTTTCAAATTGCAACTACAGACACGGTTTGTCGTGAATTTTGACAAGTCATATACCGTAAGAAAGTTAAAAGTGTCAGCTTTCCAACGGTGTATCGCTTGTTGAGATAGCTTGAACGGTTGCAGAATTATAAACAAAACAAAATTGGGAATGTTTTGCTAAGTCTCCACATTTTCAAATTGCAACTACAGACACGGTTTGTCGTGAATTTTGACAAGTCATATACCGTAAGAAAGCTAAAAGTGTCAGCTTTCCAACGGTGTATCGCTTGTTGAGATAGCTTGAACGGTTGCAGAATTATAAACAAAACAAAATTGGGAATGTTTTGCTAAGTCTCCACATTTTCAAATTGCAACTACAGACACGGTTTCTCGTGAATTTTGACAAGTCATATACCGTAAGAAAGCTAAAAGTGTCAGCTTTCCAACGGTGTATCGCTTGTTGAGATAGCTTGAACGGTTGCAGAATTATAAACAAAACAAAATTTTGAATGTTTTGCTAAGTCTCCACATTTTCAAATTGCAACTACAGACACGGTTTGTCGTGAATTTTGAAAAGTCATATACCGTAGGAAAGCTTAAAGTGTCAGCTTTCCAACGGTGTATCGCTTGTTGTGATAGCTTGAACGGTTGCAGAATTATAAACAAAACAAAATTGGGAATGTTTTGCTAAGTCTCCACATTTTCAAATTGCAACTACAGACACGGTTTGTCGTGAATTTTGACAAGTCATATACCGTAAGAAAGTTAAAAGTGTCAGCTTTCCAACGGTGTATCGCTTGTTGAGATAGCTTGAACGGTTGCAGAATTATAAACAAAACAAAATTGGGAATGTTTTGCTAAGTCTCCACATTTTCAAATTGCAACTACAGACACGGTTTGTCGTGAATTTTGACAAGTCATATACCGTAAGAAAGCTAAAAGTGTCAGCTTTCCAACGGTGTATCGCTTGTTGAGATAGCTTGAACGGTTGCAGAATTATAAACAAAACAAAATTGGGAATGTTTTGCTAAGTCTCCACATTTTCAAATTGCAACTACAGACACGGTTTGTCGTGAATTTTGACAAGTCATATACCGTAAGAAAGCTAAAAGTGTCAGCTTTCCAACGGTGTATCGCTTGTTGAGATAGCTTGAACGGTTGCAGAATTATAAACAAAACAAAATTTTGAATGTTTTGCTAAGTCTCCACATTTTCAAATTGCAACTACAGACACGGTTTGTCGTGAATTTTGACAAGTCATATACCGTAAGAAAGTTAAAAGTGTCAGCTTTCCAACGGTGTATCGCTTGTTGAGATAGCTTGAACGGTTGCAGAATTATAAACAAAACAAAATTGGGAATGTTTTGCTAAGTCTCCACATTTTCAAATTGCAACTACAGACACGGTTTGTCGTGAATTTTGACAAGTCATATACCGTAAGAAAGCTAAAAGTGTCAGCTTTCCAACGGTGTATCGCTTGTTGAGATAGCTTGAACGGTTGCAGAATTATAAACAAAACAAAATTGGGAATGTTTTGCTAAGTCTCCACATTTTCAAATTGCAACTACAGACACGGTTTGTCGTGAATTTTGACAAGTCATATACCGTAAGAAAGCTAAAAGTGTCAGCTTTCCAACGGTGTATCGCTTGTTGAGATAGCTTGAACGGTTGCAGAATTATAAACAAAACAAAATTGTGAATGTTTTGCTAAGTCTCCACATTTTCAAATTGCAACTACAGACACGGTTTGTCGTGAATTTTGAAAAGTCATATACCGTAGGAAAGCTTAAAGTGTCAGCTTTCCAACGGTGTATCGCTTGTTGTGATAGCTTGAACGGTTGCAGAATTATAAACAAAACAAAATTTTGAATGCTTTGCTAAGTCTCCACATTTTCAAATTGCAACTACAGACACGGTTTGTCGTGAATTTTGACAAGTCATATACCGTAAGAAAGCTAAAAGTGTCAGCTTTCCAACGGTGTATCGCTTGTTGAGATAGCTTGAACGGTTGCAGAATTATAAACAAAACAAAATTGGGAATGCTTTGCTAAGTCTCCACATTTTCAAATTGCAACTACAGACACGGTTTGTCGTGAATTTTGAAAAGTCATATACCGTAGGAAAGCTTAAAGTGTCAGCTTTCCAACGGTGTATCGCTTGTTGAGATAGCTTGAACGGTTGCAGAATTATAAACAAAACAAAATTGGGAATGTTTTGCTAAGTCTCCACATTTTCAAATTGCAACTACAGACACGGTTTGTCGTGAATTTTGACAAGTCATATACCGTAAGAAAGCTAAAAGTGTCAGCTTTCCAACGGTGTATCGCTTGTTGAGATAGCTTGAACGGTTGCAGAATTATAAACAAAACAAAATTGGGAATGTTTTGCTAAGTCTCCACATTTTCAAATTGCAACTACAGACACGGTTTGTCGTGAATTTTGACAAGTCATATACCGTAAGAAAGCTAAAAGTGTCAGCTTTCCAACGGTGTATCGCTTGTTGAGATAGCTTGAACGGTTGCAGAATTATAAACAAAACAAAATTGGGAATGTTTTGCTAAGTCTCCACATTTTCAAATTGCAACTACAGACACGGTTTGTCGTGAATTTTGACAAGTCATATACCGTAAGAAAGCTAAAAGTGTCAGCTTTCCAACGGTGTATCGCTTGTTGAGATAGCTTGAACGGTTGCAGAATTATAAACAAAACAAAATTGGGAATGCTTTGCTAAGTCTCCACATTTTCAAATTGCAACTACAGACACGGTTTGTCGTGAATTTTGACAAGTCATATACCGTAAGAAAGCTAAAAGTGTCAGCTTTCCAACGGTGTATCGCTTGTTAAGATAGCTTGAACGGTTGCAGAATTATAAACAAAACAAAATTGGGAATGCTTTGCTAAGTCTCCACATTTTCAAATTGCAACTACAGACACGGTTTGTCGTGAATTTTGACAAGTCATATACCGTAGGAAAGCTTAAAGTGTCAGCTTTCCAACGGTGTATCGCTTGTTGAGATAGCTTGAACGGTTGCAGAATTATAAACAAAACAAAATTGGGAATGTTTTGCTAAGTCTCCACATTTTCAAATTGCAACTACAGACACGGTTTGTCGTGAATTTTGACAAGTCATATACCGTAAGAAAGCTAAAAGTGTCAGCTTTCCAACGGTGTATCGCTTGTTGAGATAGCTTGAACGGTTGCAGAATTATAAACAAAACAAAATTGGGAATGTTTTGCTAAGTCTCCACATTTTCAAATTGCAACTACAGACACGGTTTGTCGTGAATTTTGACAAGTCATATACCGTAAGAAAGCTAAAAGTGTCAGCTTTCCAACGGTGTATCGCTTGTTGAGATAGCTTGAACGGTTGCAGAATTATAAACAAAACAAAATTTTGAATGTTTTGCTAAGTCTCCACATTTTCAAATTGCAACTACAGACACGGTTTGTCGTGAATTTTGAAAAGTCATATACCGTAGGAAAGCTTAAAGTGTCAGCTTTCCAACGGTGTATCGCTTGTTGTGATAGCTTGAACGGTTGCAGAATTATAAACAAAACAAAATTGGGAATGTTTTGCTAAGTCTCCACATTTTCAAATTGCAACTACAGACACGGTTTGTCGTGAATTTTGACAAGTCATATACCGTAAGAAAGTTAAAAGTGTCAGCTTTCCAACGGTGTATCGCTTGTTGAGATAGCTTGAACGGTTGCAGAATTATAAACAAAACAAAATTGGGAATGTTTTGCTAAGTCTCCACATTTTCAAATTGCAACTACAGACACGGTTTGTCGTGAATTTTGACAAGTCATATACCGTAAGAAAGCTAAAAGTGTCAGCTTTCCAACGGTGTATCGCTTGTTGAGATAGCTTGAACGGTTGCAGAATTATAAACAAAACAAAATTGGGAATGTTTTGCTAAGTCTCCACATTTTCAAATTGCAACTACAGACACGGTTTGTCGTGAATTTTGACAAGTCATATACCGTAAGAAAGCTAAAAGTGTCAGCTTTCCAACGGTGTATCGCTTGTTGAGATAGCTTGAACGGTTGCAGAATTATAAACAAAACAAAATTGGGAATGTTTTGCTAAGTCTCCACATTTTCAAATTGCAACTACAGACACGGTTTGTCGTGAATTTTGACAAGTCATATACCGTAAGAAAGCTAAAAGTGTCAGCTTTCCAACGGTGTATCGCTTGTTGAGATAGCTTGAACGGTTGCAGAATTATAAACAAAACAAAATTGGGAATGCTTTGCTAAGTCTCCACATTTTCAAAGTGCAACTACAGACACGGTTTGTCGTGAATTTTGACAAGTCATATACCGTAAGAAAGCTAAAAGTGTCAGCTTTCCAACGGTGTATCGCTTGTTGAGATAGCTTGAACGGTTGCAGAATTATAAACAAAACAAAATTGGGAATGCTTTGCTAAGTCTCCACATTTTCAAATTGCAACTACAGACACGGTTTGTCGTGAATTTTGACAAGTCATATACCGTAGGAAAGCTTAAAGTGTCAGCTTTCCAACGGTGTATCGCTTGTTGAGATAGCTTGAACGGTTGCAGAATTATAAACAAAACAAAATTGGGAATGTTTTGCTAAGTCTCCACATTTTCAAATTGCAACTACAGACACGGTTTGTCGTGAATTTTGACAAGTCATATACCGTAAGAAAGCTAAAAGTGTCAGCTTTCCAACGGTGTATCGCTTGTTGAGATAGCTTGAACGGTTGCAGAATTATAAACAAAACAAAATTGGGAATGTTTTGCTAAGTCTCCACATTTTCAAATTGCAACTACAGACACGGTTTGTCGTGAATTTTGACAAGTCATATACCGTAAGAAAGCTAAAAGTGTCAGCTTTCCAACGGTGTATCGCTTGTTGAGATAGCTTGAACGGTTGCAGAATTATAAACAAAACAAAATTTTGAATGTTTTGCTAAGTCTCCACATTTTCAAATTGCAACTACAGACACGGTTTGTCGTGAATTTTGAAAAGTCATATACCGTAGGAAAGCTTAAAGTGTCAGCTTTCCAACGGTGTATCGCTTGTTGTGATAGCTTGAACGGTTGCAGAATTATAAACAAAACAAAATTGGGAATGTTTTGCTAAGTCTCCACATTTTCAAATTGCAACTACAGACACGGTTTGTCGTGAATTTTGACAAGTCATATACCGTAAGAAAGTTAAAAGTGTCAGCTTTCCAACGGTGTATCGCTTGTTGAGATAGCTTGAACGGTTGCAGAATTATAAACAAAACAAAATTGGGAATGTTTTGCTAAGTCTCCACATTTTCAAATTGCAACTACAGACACGGTTTGTCGTGAATTTTGACAAGTCATATACCGTAAGAAAGCTAAAAGTGACAGCTTTCCAACGGTGTATCGCTTGTTGAGATAGCTTGAACGGTTGCAGAATTATAAACAAAACAAAATTGGGAATGTTTTGCTAAGTCTCCACATTTTCAAATTGCAACTACAGACACGGTTTGTCGTGAATTTTGACAAGTCATATACCGTAAGAAAGCTAAAAGTGTCAGCTTTCCAACGGTGTATCGCTTGTTGAGATAGCTTGAACGGTTGCAGAATTATAAACAAAACAAAATTTTGAATGTTTTGCTAAGTCTCCACATTTTCAAATTGCAACTACAGACACGGTTTGTCGTGAATTTTGAAAAGTCATATACCGTAGGAAAGCTTAAAGTGTCAGCTTTCCAACGGTGTATCGCGTGTTGTGATAGCTTGAACGGTTGCAGAATTATAAACAAAACAAAATTGGGAATGTTTTGCTAAGTCTCCACATTTTCAAATTGCAACTACAGACACGGTTTGTCGTGAATTTTGACAAGTCATATACCGTAAGAAAGTTAAAAGTGTCAGCTTTCCAACGGTGTATCGCTTGTTGAGATAGCTTGAACGGTGTGCAGAATTATAAACAAAACAAAATTGGGAATGTTTTGCTAAGTCTCCACATTTTCAAATTGCAACTACAGACACGGTTTGTCGTGAATTTTGACAAGTCATATACCGTAAGAAAGCTAAAAGTGTCAGCTTTCCAACGGTGTATCGCTTGTTGAGATAGCTTGAACGGTTGCAGAATTATAAACAAAACAAAATTGGGAATGTTTTGCTAAGTCTCCACATTTTCAAATTGCAACTACAGACACGGTTTGTCGTGAATTTTGACAAGTCATATACCGTAAGAAAGCTAAAAGTGTCAGCTTTCCAACGGTGTATCGCTTGTTGAGATAGCTTGAACGGTTGCAGAATTATAAACAAAACAAAATTTTGAATGTTTTGCTAAGTCTCCACATTTTCAAATTGCAACTACAGACACGGTTTGTCGTGAATTTTGAAAAGTCATATACCGTAGGAAAGCTTAAAGTGTCAGCTTTCCAACGGTGTATCGCTTGTTGTGATAGCTTGAACGGTTGCAGAATTATAAACAAAACAAAATTGGGAATGTTTTGCTAAGTCTCCACATTTTCAAATTGCAACTACAGACACGGTTTGTCGTGAATTTTGACAAGTCATATACCGTAAGAAAGTTAAAAGTGTCAGCTTTCCAACGGTGTATCGCTTGTTGAGATAGCTTGAACGGTTGCAGAATTATAAACAAAACAAAATTGGGAATGTTTTGCTAAGTCTCCACATTTTCAAATTGCAACTACAGACACGGTTTGTCGTGAATTTTGACAAGTCATATACCGTAAGAAAGCTAAAAGTGTCAGCTTTCCAACGGTGTATCGCTTGTTGAGATAGCTTGAACGGTTGCAGAATTATAAACAAAACAAAATTGGGAATGTTTTGCTAAGTCTCCACATTTTCAAATTGCAACTACAGACACGGTTTGTCGTGAATTTTGACAAGTCATATACCGTAAGAAAGCTAAAAGTGTCAGCTTTCCAACGGTGTATCGCTTGTTGAGATAGCTTGAACGGTTGCAGAATTATAAACAAAACAAAATTGGGAATGTTTTGCTAAGTCTCCACATTTTCAAATTGCAACTACAGACACGGTTTGTCGTGAATTTTGACAAGTCATATACCGTAAGAAAGCTAAAAGTGTCAGCTTTCCAACGGTGTATCGCTTGTTGAGATAGCTTGAACGGTTGCAGAATTATAAACAAAACAAAATTTTGAATGTTTTGCTAAGTCTCCACATTTTCAAATTGCAACTACAGACACGGTTTGTCGTGAATTTTGAAAAGTCATATACCGTAGGAAAGCTTAAAGTGTCAGCTTTCCAACGGTGTATCGCTTGTTGTGATAGCTTGAACGGTTGCAGAATTATAAACAAAACAAAATTGGGAATGTTTTGCTAAGTCTCCACATTTTCAAATTGCAACTACAGACACGGTTTGTCGTGAATTTTGACAAGTCATATACCGTAAGAAAGTTAAAAGTGTCAGCTTTCCAACGGTGTATCGCTTGTTGAGATAGCTTGAACGGTTGCAGAATTATAAACAAAACAAAATTGGGAATGTTTTGCTAAGTCTCCACATTTTCAAATTGCAACTACAGACACGGTTTGTCGTGAATTTTGACAAGTCATATACCGTAAGAAAGCTAAAAGTGTCAGCTTTCCAACGGTGTATCGCTTGTTGAGATAGCTTGAACGGTTGCAGAATTATAAACAAAACAAAATTGGGAATGTTTTGCTAAGTCTCCACATTTTCAAATTGCAACTACAGACACGGTTTGTCGTGAATTTTGACAAGTCATATACCGTAAGAAAGCTAAAAGTGTCAGCTTTCCAACGGTGTATCGCTTGTTGAGATAGCTTGAACGGTTGCAGAATTATAAACAAAACAAAATTTTGAATGTTTTGCTAAGTCTCCACATTTTCAAATTGCAACTACAGACACGGTTTGTCGTGAATTTTGAAAAGTCATATACCGTAGGAAAGCTTAAAGTGTCAGCTTTCCAACGGTGTATCGCTTGTTGTGCTAGCTTGAACGGTTGCAGAATTATAAACAAAACAAAATTGGGAATGTTTTGCTAAGTCTCCACATTTTCAAATTGCAACTACAGACACGGTTTGTCGTGAATTTTGACAAGTCATATACCGTAAGAAAGTTAAAAGTGTCAGCTTTCCAACGGTGTATCGCTTGTTGAGATAGCTTGAACGGTTGCAGAATTATAAACAAAACAAAATTGGGAATGTTTTGCTAAGTCTCCACATTTTCAAATTGCAACTACAGACACGGTTTGTCGTGAATTTTGACAAGTCATATACCGTAAGAAAGCTAAAAGTGTCAGCTTTCCAACGGTGTATCGCTTGTTGAGATAGCTTGAACGGTTGCAGAATTATAAACAAAACAAAATTGGGAATGTTTTGCTAAGTCTCCACATTTTCAAATTGCAACTACAGACACGGTTTGTCGTGAATTTTGACAAGTCATATACCGTAAGAAAGCTAAAAGTGTCAGCTTTCCAACGGTGTATCGCTTGTTGAGATAGCTTGAACGGTTGCAGAATTATAAACAAAACAAAATTGGGAATGCTTTGCTAAGTCTCCACATTTTCAAATTGCAACTACAGACACGGTTTGTCGTGAATTTTGACAAGTCATATACCGTAAGAAAGCTAAAAGTGTCAGCTTTCCAACGGTGTATCGCTTGTTGCGATAGCTTGAACGGTTGCAGAATTATAAACAAAACAAAATTGGGAATGCTTTGCTAAGTCTCCACATTTTCAAATTGCAACTACAGACACGGTTTGTCGTGAATTTTGACAAGTCATATACCGTAGGAAAGCTTAAAGTGTCAGCTTTCCAACGGTGTATCGCTTGTTGTGATAGCTTGAACGGTTGCAGAATTATAAACAAAACAAAATTGGGAATGTTTTGCTAAGTCTCCACATTTTCAAATTGCAACTACAGACACGGTTTGTCGTGAATTTTGACAAGTCATATACCGTAAGAAAGCTAAAAGTGTCAGCTTTCCAACGGTGTATCGCTTGTTGAGATAGCTTGAACGGTTGCAGAATTATAAACAAAACAAAATTGGGAATGCTTTGCTAAGTCTCCACATTTTCAAATTGCAACTACAGACACGGTTTGTCGTGAATTTTGACAAGTCATATACCGTAAGAAAGCTAAAAGTGTCAGCTTTCCAACGGTGTATCGCTTGTTGAGATAGCTTGAACGGTTGCAGAATTATAAACAAAACAAAATTGGGAATGCTTTGCTAAGTCTCCACATTTTCAAATTGCAACTACAGACACGGTTTGTCGTGAATTTTGACAAGTCATATACCGTAGGAAAGCTTAAAGTGTCAGCTTTCCAACGGTGTATCGCTTGTTGAGATAGCTTGAACGGTTGCAGAATTATAAAACAAAACAAAATTGGGAATGTTTTGCTAAGTCTCCACATTTTCAAATTGCAACTACAGACACGGTTTGTCGTGAATTTTGACAAGTCATATACCGTAAGAAAGCTAAAAGTGTCAGCTTTCCAACGGTGTATCGCTTGTTGAGATAGCTTGAACGGTTGCAGAATTATAAACAAAACAAAATTGGGAATGTTTTGCTAAGTCTCCACATTTTCAAATTGCAACTACAGACACGGTTTGTCGTGAATTTTGACAAGTCATATACCGTAAGAAAGCTAAAAGTGTCAGCTTTCCAACGGTGTATCGCTTGTTGAGATAGCTTGAACGGTTGCAGAATTATAAACAAAACAAAATTTTGAATGTTTTGCTAAGTCTCCACATTTTCAAATTGCAACTACAGACACGGTTTGTCGTGAATTTTGAAAAGTCATATACCGTAGGAAAGCTTAAAGTGTCAGCTTTCCAACGGTGTATCGCTTGTTGTGATAGCTTGAACGGTTGCAGAATTATAAACAAAACAAAATTGGGAATGTTTTGCTAAGTCTCCACATTTTCAAATTGCAACTACAGACACGGTTTGTCGTGAATTTTGACAAGTCATATACCGTAAGAAAGTTAAAAGTGTCAGCTTTCCAACGGTGTATCGCTTGTTGAGATAGCTTGAACGGTTGCAGAATTATAAACAAAACAAAATTGGGAATGTTTTGCTAAGTCTCCACATTTTCAAATTGCAACTACAGACACGGTTTGTCGTGAATTTTGACAAGTCATATACCGTAAGAAAGCTAAAAGTGTCAGCTTTCCAACGGTGTATCGCTTGTTGAGATAGCTTGAACGGTTGCAGAATTATAAACAAAACAAAATTGGGAATGTTTTGCTAAGTCTCCACATTTTCAAATTGCAACTACAGACACGGTTTGTCGTGAATTTTGACAAGTCATATACCGTAAGAAAGCTAAAAGTGTCAGCTTTCCAACGGTGTATCGCTTGTTGAGATAGCTTGAACGGTTGCAGAATTATAAACAAAACAAAATTGGGAATGCTTTGCTAAGTCTCCACATTTTCAAATTGCAACTACAGACACGGTTTGTCGTGAATTTTGACAAGTCATATACCGTAAGAAAGCTAAAAGTGTCAGCTTTCCAACGGTGTATCGCTTGTTGAGATAGCTTGAACGGTTGCAGAATTATAAACAAAACAAAATTGGGAATGCTTTGCTAAGTCTCCACATTTTCAAATTGCAACTACAGACACGGTTTGTCGTGAATTTTGACAAGTCATATACCGTAGGAAAGCTTAAAGTGTCAGCTTTCCAACGGTGTATCGCTTGTTGTGATAGCTTGAACGGTTGCAGAATTATAAACAAAACAAAATTGGGAATGTTTTGCTAAGTCTCCACATTTTCAAATTGCAACTACAGACACGGTTTGTCGTGAATTTTGACAAGTCATATACCGTAAGAAAGCTAAAAGTGTCAGCTTTCCAACGGTGTATCGCTTGTTGAGATAGCTTGAACGGTTGCAGAATTATAAACAAAACAAAATTGGGAATGCTTATGCTAAGTCTCCACATTTTCAAATTGCAACTACAGACACGGTTTGTCGTGAATTTTGACAAGTCATATACCGTAAGAAAGCTAAAAGTGTCAGCTTTCCAACGGTGTATCGCTTGTTGAGATAGCTTGAACGGTTGCAGAATTATAAACAAAACAAAATTGGGAATGCTTTGCTAAGTCTCCACATTTTCAAATTGCAACTACAGACACGGTTTGTCGTGAATTTTGACAAGTCATATACCGTAAGAAAGCTAAAAGTGTCAGCTTTCCAACGGTGTATCGCTTGTTGAGATAGCTTGAACGGTTGCAGAATTATAAACAAAACAAAATTGGGAATGCTTTGCTAAGTCTCCACATTTTCAAATTGCAACTACAGACACGGTTTGTCGTGAATTTTGACAAGTCATATACCGTAAGAAAGCTAAAAGTGTCAGCTTTCCAACGGTGTATCGCTTGTTGAGATAGCTTGAACGGTTGCAGAATTATAAACAAAACAAAATTGGGAATGCTTTGCTAAGTCTCCACATTTTCAAATTGCAACTACAGACACGGTTTGTCGTGAATTTTGACAAGTCATATACCGTAAGAAAGCTAAAAGTGTCAGCTTTCCAACGGTGTATCGCTTGTTGAGATAGCTTGAACGGTTGCAGAATTATAAACAAAACAAAATTGGGAATGCTTTGCTAAGTCTCCACATTTTCAAATTGCAACTACAGACACGGTTTGTCGTGAATTTTGACAAGTCATATACCGTAGGAAAGCTTAAAGTGTCAGCTTTCCAACGGTGTATCGCTTGTTGAGATAGCTTGAACGGTTGCAGAATTATAAACAAAACAAAATTGGGAATGTTTTGCTAAGTCTCCACATTTTCAAATTGCAACTACAGACACGGTTTGTCGTGAATTTTGACAAGTCATATACCGTAAGAAAGCTAAAAGTGTCAGCTTTCCAACGGTGTATCGCTTGTTGAGATAGCTTGAACGGTTGCAGAATTATAAACAAAACAAAATTGGGAATGTTTTGCTAAGTCTCCACATTTTCAAATTGCAACTACAGACACGGTTTGTCGTGAATTTTGACAAGTCATATACCGTAAGAAAGCTAAAAGTGTCAGCTTTCCAACGGTGTATCGCTTGTTGAGATAGCTTGAACGGTTGCAGAATTATAAACAAAACAAAATTTTGAATGTTTTGCTAAGTCTCCACATTTTCAAATTGCAACTACAGACACGGTTTGTCGTGAATTTTGAAAAGTCATATACCGTAGGAAAGCTTAAAGTGTCAGCTTTCCAACGTTGTATCGCTTGTTGTGATAGCTTGAACGGTTGCAGAATTATAAACAAAACAAAATTGGGAATGTTTTGCTAAGTCTCCACATTTTCAAATTGCAACTACAGACACGGTTTGTCGTGAATTTTGACAAGTCATATACCGTAAGAAAGTTAAAAGTGTCAGCTTTCCAACGGTGTATCGCTTGTTGAGATAGCTTGAACGGTTGCAGAATTATAAACAAAACAAAATTGGGAATGTTTTGCTAAGTCTCCACATTTTCAAATTGCAACTACAGACACGGTTTGTCGTGAATTTTGACAAGTCATATACCGTAAGAAAGCTAAAAGTGTCAGCTTTCCAACGGTGTATCGCTTGTTGAGATAGCTTGAACGGTTGCAGAATTATAAACAAAACAAAATTGGGAATGTTTTGCTAAGTCTCCACATTTTCAAATTGCAACTACAGACACGGTTTGTCGTGAATTTTGACAAGTCATATACCGTAAGAAAGCTAAAAGTGTCAGCTTTCCAACGGTGTATCGCTTGTTGAGATAGCTTGAACGGTATGCAGAATTATAAACAAAACAAAATTGGGAATGCTTTGCTAAGTCTCCACATTTTCAAATTGCAACTACAGACACGGTTTGTCGTGAATTTTGACAAGTCATATACCGTAAGAAAGCTAAAAGTGTCAGCTTTCCAACGGTGTATCGCTTGTTGAGATAGCTTGAACGGTTGCAGAATTATAAACAAAACAAAATTGGGAATGCTTTGCTAAGTCTCCACATTTTCAAATTGCAACTACAGACACGGTTTGTCGTGAATTTTGACAAGTCATATACCGTAGGAAAGCTTAAAGTGTCAGCTTTCCAACGGTGTATCGCTTGTTGAGATAGCTTGAACGGTTGCAGAATTATAAACAAAACAAAATTGGGAATGTTTTGCTAAGTCTCCACATTTTCAAATTGCAACTACAGACACGGTTTGTCGTGAATTTTGACAAGTCATATACCGTAAGAAAGCTAAAAGTGTCAGCTTTCCAACGGTGTATCGCTTGTTGAGATAGCTTGAACGGTTGCAGAATTATAAACAAAACAAAATTGGGAATGTTTTGCTAAGTCTCCACATTTTCAAATTGCAACTACAGACACGGTTTGTCGTGAATTTTGACAAGTCATATACCGTAAGAAAGCTAAAAGTGTCAGCTTTCCAACGGTGTATCGCTTGTTGAGATAGCTTGAACGGTTGCAGAATTATAAACAAAACAAAATTGGGAATGTTTTGCTAAGTCTCCACATTTTCAAATTGCAACTACAGACACGGTTTGTCGTGAATTTTGACAAGTCATATACCGTAAGAAAGCTAAAAGTGTCAGCTTTCCAACGGTGTATCGCTTGTTGAGATAGCTTGAACGGTTGCAGAATTAGTAAACAAAACAAAATTTTGAATGTTTTGCTAAGTCTCCACATTTTCAAATTGCAACTACAGACACGGTTTGTCGTGAATTTTGAAAAGTCATATACCGTAGGAAAGCTTAAAGTGTCAGCTTTCCAACGGTGTATCGCTTGTTGTGATAGCTTGAACGGTTGCAGAATTATAAACAAAACAAAATTGGGAATGTTTTGCTAAGTCTCCACATTTTCAAATTGCAACTACAGACACGGTTTGTCGTGAATTTTGACAAGTCATATACCGTAAGAAAGTTAAAAGTGTCAGCTTTCCAACGGTGTATCGCTTGTTGAGATAGCTTGAACGGTTGCAGAATTATAACAAAACAAAATTGGGAATGTTTTGCTAAGTCTCCCACATTTTCAAATTGCAACTACAGACACGGTTTGTCGTGAATTTTGACAAGTCATATACCGTAAGAAAGCTAAAAGTGTCAGCTTTCCAACGGTGTATCGCTTGTTGAGATAGCTTGAACGGTTGCAGAATTATAAACAAAACAAAATTGGGAATGTTTTGGCTAAGTCTCCACATTTTCAAATTGCAACTACAGACACGGTTTGTCGTGAATTTTGACAAGTCATATACCGTAAGAAAGCTAAAAGTGTCAGCTTTCCAACGGTGTATCGCTTGTTGAGATAGCTTGAACGGTTGCAGAATTATAAACAAAACAAAATTTTGAATGTTTTGCTAAGTCCTCCACATTTTCAAATTGCAACTACAGACACGGTTTTGTCGTGAATTTTGAAAAGTCATATACCGTAGGAAAGCTTAAAGTGTCAGCTTTCCAACGGTGTATCGCTTGTTGTGATAGCTTGAACGGTTGCAGAATTATAACAAAACAAATTGGGAATGTTTTTGCTAAGTCTCCACATTTTCAAATTGCAACTACAGACACGGTTTGTCGTGAATTTTGACAAGTCATATACCGTAAAGAAAGTTAAAAGTGTCAGCTTTCCAACGGTGTATCGCTTGTTGAGATAGCTTGAACGGTTGCAGAATTATAAACAAAACAAAATTGGGAATGTTTTGCTAAGTCTCCACATTTTCAAATTGCAACTACAGACACGGTTTGTCGTGAATTTTGACAAGTCATATACCGTAAGAAAGCTAAAAGTGTCAGCTTTCCAACGGTGTATCGCTTGTTGAGATAGCTTGAACGGTTGCAGAATTATAAACAAAACAAAATTGGGAATGTTTTGCTAAGTCTCCACATTTTCAAATTGCAACTACAGACACGGTTTGTCGTGAATTTTGACAAGTCATATACCGTAAGAAAGCTAAAAGTGTCAGCTTTCCAACGGTGTATCGCTTGTTGAGATAGCTTGAACGGTTGCAGAATTATAAACAAAACAAAATTTTGAATGTTTTGCTAAGTCTCCACATTTTCAAATTGCAACTACAGACACGGTTTGTCGTGAATTTTGAAAAGTCATATACCGTAGGAAAGCTTAAAGTGTCAGCTTTCCAACGGTGTATCGCTTGTTGTGCTAGCTTGAACGGTTGCAGAATTATAAACAAAACAAAATTGGGATATGTTTTGCTAAGTCTCCACATTTTCAAATTGCAACTACAGACACGGTTTGTCGTGAATTTTGACAAGTCATATACCGTAAGAAAGTTAAAAGTGTCAGCTTTCCAACGGTGTATCGCTTGTTGAGATAGCTTGAACGGTTGCAGAATTATAAACAAAACAAAATTGGGAATGTTTTGCTAAGTCTCCACATTTTTCAAATTGCAACTACAGACACGGTTTGTCGTGAATTTTGACAAGTCATATACCGTAAGAAAGCTAAAAGTGTCAGCTATCCAACGGTGTATCGCTTGTTGAGATAGCTTGAACGGTTGCAGAATTATAAACAAAACAAAATTGGGAATGTTTTGCTAAGTCTCCACATTTTCAAATTGCAACTACAGACACGGTTTGTCGTGAATTTTGACAAGTCATATACCGTAAGAAAGCTAAAAGTGTCAGCTTTCCAACGGTGTATCGCTTGTTGAGATAGCTTGAACGGTTGCAGAATTATAAACAAAACAAAATTGGGAATGCTTTGCTAAGTCTCCACATTTTCAAATTGCAACTACAGACACGGTTTGTCGTGAATTTTGACAAGTCATATACCGTAAGAAAGCTAAAAGTGTCAGCTTTCCAACGGTGTATCGCTTGTTGCGATAGCTTGAACGGTTGCAGAATTATAAACAAAACAAAATTGGGAATGCTTTGCTAAGTCTCCACATTTTCAAATTGCAACTACAGACACGGTTTGTCGTGAATTTTGACAAGTCATATACCGTAGGAAAGCTTAAAGTGTCAGCTTTCCAACGGTGTATCGCTTGTTGTGATAGCTTGAACGGTTGCAGAATTATAAACAAAACAAAATTGGGAATGTTTTGCTAAGTCTCCACATTTTCAAATTGCAACTACAGACACGGTTTGTCGTGAATTTTGACAAGTCATATACCGTAAGAAAGTTAAAAGTGTCAGCTTTCCAACGGTGTATCGCTTGTTGAGATAGCTTGAACGGTTGCAGAATTATAAAACAAAACAAAATTGGGAATGTTTTGCCTAAGTCTCCACATTTTCAAATTGCAACTACAGACACGGTTTGTCGTGAATTTTGACAAGTCATATACCGTAAGAAAGCTAAAAGTGTCAGCTTTCCAACGGTGTATCGCTTGTTGAGATAGCTTGAACGGTTGCAGAATTATAAACAAAACAAAATTGGGAATGTTTTGCTAAGTCTCCACATTTTCAAATTGCAACTACAGACACGGTTTGTCGTGAATTTTGACAAGTCATATACCGTAAGAAAGCTAAAAGTGTCAGCTTTCCAACGGTGTATCGCTTGTTGAGATAGCTTGAACGGTTGCAGAATTATAAACAAAACAAAATTTTGAATGTTTTGCTAAGTCTCCACATTTTCAAATTGCAACTACAGACACGGTTTGTCGTGAATTTTGACAGTCATATACCGTAGGAAAGCTTAAAGTGTCAGCTTTCCAACGGTGTATCGCTTGTTGTGATAGCTTGAACGGTTGCAGAATTATAAACAAAACAAAATTGGGAATGCTTTGCTAAGTCTCCACATTTTCAAATTGCAACTACAGACACGGTTTGTCGTGAATTTTGACAAGTCATATACATAGGAAAGCTTAAAGTGTCAGCTTTCCAACGGTGTATCGCTTGTTGTGATAGCTTGAACGGTTGCAGGAATTATAAACAAAACAAAATTGGGAATGTTTTGCTAAGTCTCCACATTTTCAAATTGCAACTACAGACACGGTTTGTCGTGAATTTTGACAAGTCATATACCGTAAGAAAGCTAAAAGTGTCAGCTTTCCAAACGGTGTATCGCTTGTTGAGATAGCTTGAACGGTTGCAGTATTATAAACAAAACAAAATTGGGAATGCTTTGCTAAGTCTCCACATTTTCAAATTGCAACTACAGACACGGTTTGTCGTGAATTTTTGACAAGTCATATACCGTAGGAAAGCTTAAAGTGTCAGCTTTCCAACGGTGTATCGCTTGTTGTGATAGCTTGAACGGTTGCAGAATTATAAACAAAACAAAATTGGGAATGTTTTGCTAAGTCTCCACATTTTCAAATTGCAACTACAGACACGGTTTGTCGTGAATTTTGACAAGTCATATACCGTAAGAAAGCTAAAAGTGTCAGCTTTCCAACGGTGTATCGCTTGTTGAGATAGCTTGAACGGTTGCAGAATTATAAACAAAACAAAATTGGGAATGCTTTGCTAAGTCTCCACATTTTCAAATTGCAACTACAGACACGGTTTGTCGTGAATTTTTGACAAGTCATATACCGTAAGAAAGCTAAAAGTGTCAGCTTTCCAACGGTGTATCGCTTGTTGAGATAGCTTGAACGGTTGCAGAATTATAAACAAAACAAAATTGGGAATGCTTTGCTAAGTCTCCACATTTTCAAATTGCAACTACAGACACGGTTTGTCGTGAATTTTGACAAGTCATATACCGTAAGAAAGCTAAAAGTGTCAGCTTTCCAACGGTGTATCGCTTGTTGAGATAGCTTGAACGGTTGCAGAATTATAAACAAAACAAAATTGGGAATGCTTTGCTAAGTCTCCACATTTTCAAATTGCAACTACAGACACGGTTTGTCGTGAATTTTGACAAGTCATATACCGTAGGAAAGCTTAAAGTGTCAGCTTTCCAACGGTGTATCGCTTGTTGAGATAGCTTGAACGGTTGCAGAATTATAAACAAAACAAAATTGGGAATGTTTTGCTAAGTCTCCACATTTTCAAATTGCAACTACAGACACGGTTTGTCGTGAATTTTGACAAGTCATATACCGTAAGAAAGCTAAAAGTGTCAGCTTTCCAACGGTGTATCGCTTGTTGAGATAGCTTGAACGGTTGCAGAATTATAAACAAAACAAAATTGGGAATGTTTTGCTAAGTCTCCACATTTTCAAATTGCAACTACAGACACGGTTTGTCGTGAATTTTGACAAGTCATATACCGTAAGAAAGCTAAAAGTGTCAGCTTTCCAACGGTGTATCGCTTGTTGAGATAGCTTGAACGGTTGCAGAATTATAAACAAAACAAAATTGGGAATGTTTTGCTAAGTCTCCACATTTTCAAATTGCAACTACAGACACGGTTTGTCGTGAATTTTGACAAGTCATATACCGTAGGAAAGCTTAAAGTGTCAGCTTTCCAACGGTGTATCGCTTGTTGAGATAGCTTGAACGGTTGCAGAATTATAAACAAAACAAAAATTGGGAATGTTTTGCTAAGTCTCCACATTTTCAAATTGCAACTACAGACACGGTTTGTCGTGAATTTTGACAAGTCATATACCGTAAGAAAGCTAAAAGTGTCAGCTTTCCAACGGTGTATCGCTTGTTGAGATAGCTTGAACGGTTGCAGAATTATAAACAAAACAAAATTGGGAATGTTTTGCTAAGTCTCCACATTTTCAAATTGCAACTACAGACACGGTTTGTCGTGAATTTTGACAAGTCATATACCGTAAGAAAGCTAAAAGTGTCAGCTTTCCAACGGTGTATCGCTTGTTGAGATAGCTTGAACGGTTTGCAGAATTATAAACAAAACAAAATTTTGAATGTTTTGCTAAGTCTCCACATTTTCAAATTGCAACTACAGACACGGTTTGTCGTGAATTTTGAAAAGTCATATACCGTAGGAAAGCTTAAAGTGTCAGCTTTCCAACGGTGTATCGCTTGTTGTGATAGCTTGAACGGTTGCAGAATTATAAACAAAACAAAATTGGGAATGTTTTGCTAAGTCTCCACATTTTCAAATTGCAACTACAGACACGGTTTGTCGTGAATTTTGACAAGTCATATACCGTAAGAAAGTTAAAAGTGTCAGCTTTCCAACGGTGTATCGCTTGTTGAGATAGCTTGAACGGTTGCAGAATTATAAACAAAACAAAATTGGGAATGTTTTGCTAAGTCTCCACATTTTCAAATTGCAACTACAGACACGGTTTGTCGTGAATTTTGACAAGTCATATACCGTAAGAAAGCTAAAAGTGTCAGCTTTCCAACGGTGTATCGCTTGTTGAGATAGCTTGAACGGTTGCAGAATTATAAACAAAACAAAAATTGGGAATGTTTTGCTAAGTCTCCACATTTTCAAATTGCAACTACAGACACGGTTTGTCGTGAATTTTGACAAGTCATATACCGTAAGAAAGCTAAAAGTGTCAGCTTTCCAACGGTGTATCGCTTTGTTGAGATAGCTTGAACGGTTGCAGAATTATAAACAAAACAAAATTGGGAATGCTTTGCTAAGTCTCCACATTTTCAAATTGCAACTACAGACACGGTTTGTCGTGAATTTTTGACAAGTCATATACCGTAAGAAAGCTAAAAGTGTCAGCTTTCCAACGGTGTATCGCTTGTTGAGATAGCTTGAACGGTTGCAGAATTATAAACAAAACAAAATTGGGAATGCTTTGCTAAGTCTCCACATTTTCAAATTGCAACTACAGACACGGTTTGTCGTGAATTTTGACAAGTCATATACCGTAGGAAAGCTTAAAGTGTCAGCTTTCCAACGGTGTATCGCTTGTTGAGATAGCTTGAACGGTTGCAGAATTATAAACAAAACAAAATTGGGAATGTTTTGCTAAGTCTCCACATTTTCAAATTGCAACTACAGACACGGTTTGTCGTGAATTTTGACAAGTCATATACCGTAAGAAAGCTAAAAGTGTCAGCTTTCCAACGGTGTATCGCTTGTTGAGATAGCTTGAACGGTTGCAGAATTATAAACAAAACAAAATTGGGAATGTTTTGCTAAGTCTCCACATTTTCAAATTGCAACTACAGACACGGTTTGTCGTGAATTTTGACAAGTCATATACCGTAAGAAAGCTAAAAGTGTCAGCTTTCCAACGGTGTATCGCTTGTTGAGATAGCTTGAACGGTTGCAGAATTATAAACAAAACAAAATTTTGAATGGTTTTGCTAAGTCTCCACATTTTCAAATTGCAACTACAGACACGGTTTGTCGTGAATTTTGAAAAGTCATATACCGTAGGAAAGCTTAAAGTGTCAGCTTTCCAACGGTGTATCGCTTGTTGTGATAGCTTGAACGGTTGCAGAATTATAAACAAAACAAAATTGGGAATGTTTTGCTAAGTCTCCACATTTTCAAATTGCAACTACAGACACGGTTTGTCGTGAATTTTGACAAGTCATATACCGTAAGAAAGTTAAAAGTGTCAGCTTTCCAACGGTGTATCGCTTGTTGAGATAGCTTGAACGGTTGCAGAATTATAAACAAAACAAAATTGGGAATGTTTTGCTAAGTCTCCACATTTTCAAATTGCAACTACAAGACACGGTTTGTCGTGAATTTTTGACCAGTCATATACCGTAAGAAAGCTAAAAGTGTCAGCTTTCCAACGGTGTATCGCTTGTTGAGATAGCTTGAACGGTTGCAGAATTATAAACAAAACAAAATTGGAATGTTTTGCTAAGTCTCCACATTTTCAAATTGCAACTACAGACACGGTTTTGTCGTGAATTTTGACAAGTCATATACCGTAAGAAAGCTAAAAGTGTCAGCTTTCCAACGGTGTATCGCTTGTTGAGATAGCTTGAACGGTTGCAGAATTATAAACAAAACAAAATTGGGAATGCTTTGCTAAGTCTCCACATTTTCAAATTGCAACTACAGACACGGTTTGTCGTGAATTTTGACAAGTCATATACCGTAAGGAAAGCTAAAAGTGTCAGCTTTCCAACGGTGTATCGCTTGTTGAGATAGCTTGAACGGTTGCAGAATTATAAACAAAACAAAATTGGGAATGCTTTGCTAAGTCTCCACATTTTCAAATGCAACTACAGACACGGTTTGTCGTGAATTTTGACAAGTCATATACCGTAGGAAAGCTTAAAGTGTCAGCTTTCCAACGGTGTATCGCTTGTTGAGATAGCTTGAACGTTTGCAGAATTATAAACAAAACAAAATTGGGAATGTTTTGCTAAGTCTCCACATTTTCAAATTGCAACTACAGACACGGTTTGTCGTGAATTCGACAAGTCATATACCGTAAGAAAGCTAAAAGTGTCAGCTT
>CATLJZ010000010.1:0-65000 GCA_949987695.1 Merzomyia westermanni
CCGGAAAAAAAGTCAAATGCCTGTCAAAGTACTGAATTTCAAGCAAATCGAACCAAAAATAAGATTGTTTTGAATAGGTAAGTCCCTGGTTCACTTCCCCGAAAAAAAAGTCAAAGGACTGTCAAAGTACCGCATTTCAAGCAAATCGAACCATAAATAAGATTTCTTTGAACAAGTCGGTCCCTGGTCCACTTCCCGGAAAAAAAAGTCAAATGTCTATCAAAGTACCGAATTTCAAGCAAATCGCACCTTAAATAAGATTGTTTTGAATAGGTCGGTCCCTGGTCCACTTCCCGGAAAAAAAGTCAAATGCCTGTCAAAGTACTGAATTTCAACCAAATCGAACCATAAATAAATTTTTTTTGAATAGATCAGTCCCTGGTTCACTTCCCCGAAAAAAAAAGTCAAAGGTCTGTCAAAGTACCGAATTTCAAGCAAATCGAACCATAAATAAGATTTCTTTGAATAAGTCGGTCCCTGGTCCACTTCCCGGAAAAAAGTCAAAGGTCTGTCAAAGTACCAAAATTCAAGCAAATCGAACCATAAATAAGATTTTGTTGAATAGGTCGGTTCCTGGTTCACTTCCCGGAAAAAAGTCAAAAGCCAACGTACCGAATATCAAGCAAATCGCATCGGAAATATCATTTTTTTGAATAGGTCGGTCCCTGGTCCACTTCCCGGAAAAAAGTCAAAGGTCTGTCAAAGTACCAAAATTCAAGCAAATCGAACCATAAATAAGATTTTGTTGAATAGGTCGGTTCTTGGTTCACTTCCCGGAAAAAAGTCAAAAGCCAAGGTACCGAATATCAAGCAACTCCCATCGTAAATACAATTTTTTTGAATAGGTCGGTCCCTGGTCCACTTCCCGGAAAAAAAAGTCAAATGTCTATCAAAGTACCGAATTTCAAGCAAATCGCAACATAAATAAGATTGTTTTGAATAGGTCAGTCCCTGGTTCACTTCCTCGAAAAAAAAAGTCAAAGGTCTGTCAAAGTACCGAATTTCAAGCAAATCGAACCATAAATAAGATTTCTTTGAACAAGTCGGTCCCTGGTCCACTTCCCGGAAAAAAAGTCAAATGTCTGTCAAAGTACTGAATTTCAAACAAATCGAACCAAAAATAAGATTGTTTTGAATAGGTCAGTCCCTGGTTCACTTCCCCGAAAAAAAAAGTCAAAGGTCTGTCAAAGTACCGAATTTCAAGCAAATCGAACCATAAATAAGATTTCTTTGAACAAGTCGGTCCCTGGTCCACTTCCCGGAAAAAAAAGTCAAATGTCTATCAAAGTACCGAATTTCAAGCAAATCGCAACATAAATAAGATTGTTTTGAATAGGTCAGTCCCTGGTTCACTTCCCCGAAAAAAAAGCCAAAAGCCAAGGTACCGAATAGCAAGCAAATCGCATCATAAATACAATGTTTTTGAATAGGTCGCTGCCTGGTTCACTTCCCCGAAAAAAAAGTCAAGGGTTTGTCAAAGTACCGAATTTCAAGCAAATCAAACCATAAATAAGATTTCTTTGAACAAGTCGGTCCCTGGTCCACTTCCCGGAAAAAAAAGTCAAATGTCTATCAAAGTACCGAATTTCAAGCAAATCGCAACATAAATAAGATTGTTTTGAATAGGTCAGTCCCTGGTTCACTTCCCCGAAAAAAAAAGTCAAAGGTCTGTCAAAGTACCGAATTTCAAGCAAATCGAACCATAAATAAGATTTCTTTGAACAAGTCGGTCCCTGGTCCACTTCCCGGAAAAAAAAGTCAAAGGTCTGTCAAAGCACTGAATTTCAAACAAATCGAACCAAAAATAAGATTGTTTTGAATAGGTCAGTCCCTGGTTCACTTCCCCGAAAAAAAAAGTCAAAGGTCTGTCAAAGTACCGAATTTCAAGCAAATCGAACCATAAATAAGATTTCTTTGAACAAGTCGGTCCCTGGTCCACTTCCCGGAAAAAAAGTCAAATGTCTATCAAAGTACCGAATTTCAAGCAAATCGCAACATAAATAAGATTGTTTTGAATAGGTCAGTCCCTGGTTCACTTCCCCGAAAAAAAAAGTCAAAGGTCTGTCAAAGTACCGAATTTCAAGCAAATCGAACCATAAATAAGATTTCTTTGAACAAGTCGGTCCCTGGTCCACTTCCCGGAAAAAAAAGTCAAATGTCTATCAAAGTACCGAATTTCAAGCAAATCGCAACATAAATAAGATTGTTTTGAATAGGTCAGTCCCTGGTTCACTTCCCCGAAAAAAAAGTCAAAAGCCAAGGTACCGAATATCAAGCAAATCGTATCGTAAAAAACATTTTTTTGAATAGGTCGGTCCCTGGTTTACTTCCCCGAAAAAAAAGTCAAAGGTCTGTCAAAGTACCAAATTTCAAGCAAATCGAACCATAAATAAGGTTTCTCTGAAAAGGTCGGTCCCTGGTCCACTTAAATTTCAAGCAAATCGCACCATAAATAAGATTGTTTTGAATAGGTCAGTCCCTGGTCCACTTACCGGAAAAAAAGTCAAATGCCTGTCAAAGTACTGAATTTCAAGCAAATCGAGCCAAAAATAAAATTGTTTTGAATAGGTCAGGTATTGGTCCATTTCCCGGAAAAAAGTCAAAGGTCTGTCAAAGAACAGAATTTCAAGCAAATCGCACCATAAATAAGATTGTTTTGAATAGGTCGGTCCCTGGTCCACTTCCCGGAAAAAAAGTCAAATGCCTGTCAAAGTACTGAATTTCAACCAAATCGAACCATAAATAAATTTTTTTTGAATAGGTCAGTCCCTGGTTCACTTCCCCGAAAAAAAAAGTCAAAGGTCTGTCAAAGTACCGAATTTCAAGCAAATCGAACCATAAATAAGATTTCTTTGAACAAGTCGGTCCCTGGTCCACTTCCCGGAAAAAAGTCAAAGGTCTGTCAAAGTACCAAAATTCAAGCAAACCGAACCATAAATAAGATTTTGTTGAATAGGTCGGTTCCTGGTTCACTTCCCGGAAAAAAGTCAAAAGCCAACGTACCGAATATCACGCAAATCGCATCGGAAATATCATTTTTTTGAATAGGTCGGTCCCTGGTCCACTTCCCGGAAAAAAGTCAAAGGTCTGTCAAAGTACCAAAATTCAAGCAAATCGAACCATAAATAAGATTATGTTGAATAGGTCGGTTCCTGGTTCACTTCCCGGAAAAAAGTCAAAAGCCAAGGTACCGAATATCAAGCAAATCGCATCGTAAATACAATTTTTTTGAATAGGTCGGTCCCTGGTCCACTTCCCGGAAAAAAAAGTCAAATGTCTATCAAAGTACCGAATTTCAAGCAAATCGCAACATAAATAAGATTGTTTTGAATAGGTCAGTCCCTGGTTCACTTCCCCGAAAAAAAAAGTCAAAGGTCTGTCAAAGTACCGAATTTCAAGCAAATCGAACCATAAATAAGATTTCTTTGAACAAGTCGGTCCCTGGTCCACTTCCCGGAAAAAAAGTCAAATGTCTGTCAAAGTACTGAATTTCAAACAAATCGAACCAAAAATAAGATTGTTTTGAATAGGTCAGTCCCTGGTTCACTTCCCCGAAAAAAAAGTCAAAGGTCTGTCAAAGTACCGAATTTCAAGCAAATCGAACCATAAATAAGATTTCTTTGAACAAGTCGGTCCCTGGTCCACTTCCCGGAAAAAAGTCAAAGGTCTGTCAAAGTACCAAAATTCAAGCAAACCGAACCATAAATAAGGTTTTTTTGAATAGGTCGGTTCCTGGTTCACTTCCCGGAAAAAAGTCAAAAGCCAACGTACCGAATATCAAGCAAATCGCATCGGAAATATCATTTTTTTGAATAGGTCGGTCCCTGGTCCACTTCCCGGAAAAAAGTCAAAGGTCTGTCAAAGTACCAAAATTCAAGCAAACCGAACCATAAATAAGATTTTGTTGAATAGGTCGGTTCCTGGTTCACTTCCCGGAAAAAAGTCAAAAGCCAACGTACCGAATATCACGCAAATCGCATCGGAAATATCATTTTTTTGAATAGGTCGGTCCCTGGTCCACTTCCCGGAAAAAAGTCAAAGGTCTGTCAAAGTACCAAAATTCAAGCAAATCGAACCATAAATAAGATTATGTTGAATAGGTCGGTTCCTGGTTCACTTCCCGGAAAAAAGTCAAAAGCCAAGGTACCGAATATCAAGCAAATCGCATCGTAAATACAATTTTTTTGAATAGGTCGGTCCCTGGTCCACTTCCCGGAAAAAAAAGTCAAATGTCTGTCAAAGTACCGAATTTCAAGCAAATCGCAACATAAATAAGATTGTTTTGAATAGGTCAGTCCCTGGTTCACTTCCCCGAAAAAAAAAGTCAAAGGTCTGTCAAAGTACCGAATTTCAAGCAAATCGAACCATAAATAAGATTTCTTTGAACAAGTCGGTCCCTGGTCCACTTCCCGGAAAAAAAGTCAAATGTCTGTCAAAGTACTGAATTTCAAACAAATCGAACCAAAAATAAGATTGTTTTGAATAGGTCAGTCCCTGGTTCACTTCCCCGAAAAAAAAGTCAAAGGTCTGTCAAAGTACCGAATTTCAAGCAAATCGAACCATAAATAAGATTTCTTTGAACAAGTCGGTCCCTGGTCCACTTCCCGGAAAAAAAAGTCAAATGTCTATCAAAGTACCGAATTTCAAGCAAATCGCAACATAAATAAGATTGTTTTGAATAGGTCAGTCCCTGGTTCACTTCCCCGAAAAAAAAGCCAAAAGCCAAGGTACCGAATAGCAAGCAAATCGCATCATAAATACAATGTTTTTGAATAGGTCGCTGCCTGGTTCACTTCCCCGAAAAAAAAGTCAAGGGTTTGTCAAAGTACCGAATTTCAAGCAAATCGAACCATAAATAAGATTTCTTTGAACAAGTCGGTCCCTGGTCCACTTCCCGGAAAAAAGTCAAAGGTCTGTCAAAGTACCAAAATTCAAGCAAATCGAACCATAAATAAGATTTTGTTGAATAGGTCGGTTCCTGGTTCACTTCCCGGAAAAAAGTCAAAAGCCAACGTACCGAATATCAAGCAAATCGCATCGGAAATATCATTTTTTTGAATAGGTCGGTCCCTGGTCCACTTCCCGGAAAAAAGTCAAAGGTCTGTCAAAGTACCAAAATTCAAGCAAATCGAACCATAAATAAGATTTTGTTGAATAGGTCGGTTCTTGGTTCACTTCCCGGAAAAAAGTCAAAAGCCAAGGTACCGAATATCAAGCAACTCCCATCGTAAATACAATTTTTTTGAATAGGTCGGTCCCTGGTCCACTTCCCGGAAAAAAAAGTCAAATGTCTATCAAAGTACCGAATTTCAAGCAAATCGCAACATAAATAAGATTGTTTTGAATAGGTCAGTCCCTGGTTCACTTCCCCGAAAAAAAAAGTCAAAGGTCTGTCAAAGTACCGAATTTCAAGCAAATCGAACCATAAATAAGATTTCTTTGAACAAGTCGGTCCCTGGTCCACTTCCCGGAAAAAAAAGTCAAATGTCTGTCAAAGTACTGAATTTCAAACAAATCGAACCAAAAATAAGATTGTTTTAAATAGGTCAGTCCCTGGTTCACTTCCCCGAAAAAAAAAGTCAAAGGTCTGTCAAAGTACCGAATTTCAAGCAAATCGAACCATAAATAAGATTTCTTTGAACAAGTCGGTCCCTGGTCCACTTCCCGGAAAAAAAAGTCAAATGTCTATCAAAGTACCGAATTTCAAGCAAATCGCAACATAAATAAGATTGTTTTGAATAGGTCAGTCCCTGGTTCACTTCCCCGAAAAAAAAAGCCAAAAGCCAAGGTACCGAATAGCAAGCAAATCGCATCATAAATACAATGTTTTTGAATAGGACGCTGCCTGGTTCACTTCCCCGAAAAAAAAATCAAGGGTTTGTCAAAGTACCGAATTTCAAGCAAATCGAACCATAAATAAGATTTCTTTGAACAAGTCGGTCCCTGGTCCACTTCCCGGAAAAAAAAGTCAAAGGTCTGTCAAAGTACCGAATTTCAAGCAAATCGAACCATAAATAAGGTTTCTCTGAAAAGGTCGGTCCCTGGTCCACTTAAATTGCAAGCAAATCGCACCATAAATAAGATTGTTTTGAATAGGTCAGTCCCTGGTCCACTTACCGGAAAAAAAGTCAAATGCCTGTCAAAGTACTGAATTTCAAGCAAATCGAGCCAAAAATAAAATTGTTTTGAATAGGTCAGGTATTGGTCCATTTCCCGGAAAAAAGTCAAAGGTCTGTCAAAGAACAGAATTTCAAGCAAATCGCACCATAAATAAGATTGTTTTGAATAGGTCGGTCCCTGGTCCACTTCCCGGAAAAAAAGTCAAATGCCTGTCAAAGTACTGAATTTCAACCAAATCGAACCATAAATAAATTTTTTTTGAATAGGTCAGTCCCTAGTTCACTTCCCCGAAAAAAAAAGTCAAAGGTCTGTCAAAGTACCGAATTTCAAGCAAATCGAACCATAAATAAGATTTCTTTGAACAAGTCGGTCCCTGGTCCACTTCCCGGAAAAAAGTCAAAGGTCTGTCAAAGTACCAAAATTCAAGCAAACCGAACCATAAATAAGATTTTGTTGAATAGGTCGGTTCCTGGTTCACTTCCCGGAAAAAAGTCAAAAGCCAACGTACCGAATATCAAGCAAATCGCATCGGAAATATCATTTTTTTGAATAGGTCGGTCCCTGGTCCACTTCCCGGAAAAAAGTCACAGGTCTGTCAAAGTACCAATATTCAAGCAAATCGAACCATAAATAAGATTTTGTTGAATAGGTCGGTTCCTGGCTCACTTCCCGGAAAAAAGTCAAAAGCCAAGGTACCGAATATCAAGCAACTCGCATCGTAAATACAATTTTTTTGAATAGGTCGGTCCCTGGTCTACCGCCCGGAAAAAAAGTCAAAGGTCTGTCAAAGAACAGAATTTCAAGCAAATCGCATCATAAATAAGACTGTTTTGAATAGGTCAGTCCCTGGTCCACTTCCCGGAAAAAACGTCAAATGCCTGTCACAGTACTGAATTTCAAGCAAATCGAACCAAAAATAAGATTGTTTTGAATAGGTAAGTCCCTGGTTCACTTCCCCGAAAAAAAGTCAAAGGACTGTCAAAGTACCGCATTTCAAGCAAATCGAACCATAAATAAGATTTCTTTGAACAAGTCGGTCCCTGGTCCACTTCCCGGAAAAAAAAATTTTAACAAAGGCAGAGGTCTACCAAACTACCGAATTTCAAGCAAAGCGCAACATAATTTAAATAGATTGGCGCTGGTCCACTTCCCGAAAAAAAATTCAAAGGTCTACCAAGGTACCGAATTTCAAGCAAATCGCATAATAAATAAGATTTTTTAGCATAAGTCGGTCAATGTTCCACCTCCCGGAAAAAAATGTTTCTCAATTTTAACAAAGAGGTCTACCAAAGTACCGAAGGTAAACAAATCGAACCATAAATAAGATTTTGTTGAATAGGTCGGTTCCTGGTTCACTTCCCGGAAAAAAGTCAAAAGCCAAGGTACCGAATATCAAGCAACTCGCATCGTAAATACAATTTTTTTGAATAGGTCGGTCCCTGGTCTACCGCCCGGAAAAAAAGTCAAAGGTCTCTCAAAGAACAGAATTTCAAGCAAATCGCATCATAAATAAGATTGTTTTGAATAGGTCAGTCCCTGGTCCACTTCCCGGAAAAAACGTCAAATGCCTTTCAAAGTACTGAATTTCAAGCAAATCGAACCAAAAATAAGATTGTTTTGAATAGGTAAGTCCCTGGTTCACTTCCCCGAAAAAAAAGTCAAAGGACTGTCAAAGTACCGCATTTCAAGCAAATCGAACCATAAATAAGATTTTGTTGAATAGGTCGGTTCCTGGTTCACTTCCCGGAAAAAAGTCAAAAGCCAACGTACCGAATATCAAGCAAATCGCATCGGAAATATAATTTTTTTGAATAGGTCGGTCCCTGGTCCACTTCCCGGAAAAAAGTCAAAGGTCTGTCAAAGTACCAAAATTCAAGCAAATCGAACCATAAATAAGATTTTGTTGAATAGGTCGGTTCCTGGTTCACTTCCCGGAAAAAAGTCAAAAGCCAAGGTACCGAATATCAAGCAACTCGCATCGTAAATACAATTTTTTTGAATAGGTCGGTCCCTGGTCTACCGCCCGGAAAAAAAGTCAAAGGTCTGTCAAAGAACAGAATTTCAAGCAAATCGCATCATAAATAAGATTGTTTTGAAAAGGTCAGTCCCTGGTCCACTTCCCGGAAAAAAAGTCAAATGCCTGTCAAAGTACTGAATTTCAAGCAAATCTAACCAAAAATAAAATTGTTTTGAATAGGTCAGGTATTGGTCCATTTCCCGGAAAAAAGTCAAATGTCTATCAAAGTACCGAATTTCAAGCAAATCGCACGATAAATAAGATTGTTTTGAATAGGTCAGTCCCTGGTCCACTTCCCGGAAAAAAAGTCAAATGCCTGTCAAAGTACTGAATTTCAAGCAAATCGAGCCAAAAATAAAATTGTTTTGAATAGGTCAGGTATTGGTCCATTTCCCGGAAAAAAGTCAAAGGTCTGTCAAAGAACAGAATTTCAAGCAAATCGCACCATAAATAAGATTGTTTTGAATAGGTCGGTCCCTGGTCCACTTCCCGGAAAAAAAGTCAAATGCCTGTCAAAGTACTGAATTTCAACCAAATCGAACCATAAATAAATTTTTTTTGAATAGGTCAGTCCCTGGTTCACTTCCCCGAAAAAAAAAGTCAAAGGTCTGTCAAAGTACCGAATTTCAAGCAAATCGCAACATAAATAAGATTGTTTTGAATAGGTCAGTCCCTGGTTCACTTCCCCGAAAAAAAAGCCAAAAGCCAAGGTACCGAATAGCAAGCAAATCGCATCATAAATACAATGTTTTTGAATAGGTCGCTGCCTGGTTCACTTCCCGGAAAAAAGTCAAAAGCCTGTCAAAGTACTGAATTTCAAGCAAATCGAGCCAAAAATAAAATTGTTTTGAATAGGTCAGGTATTGGTCCATTTCCCGGAAAAAAGTCAAAGGTCTGTCAAAGAACAGAATTTCAAGCAAATCGCACCATAAATAAGATTGTTTTGAATAGGTCGGTCCCTGGTCCACTTCCCGGAAAAAAAGTCAAAGGTTTGTCAAAGTACCGAATTTCAAGCAATTCGAACCATAAATAAGATTTCTTTGAACAAGTCGGTCCCTGGTCCACTTCCCGGAAAAAAGTCAAAGGTCTGTCAAAGTACCAAAATTCAAGCAAACCGAACCATAAATAAGATTTTGTTGAATAGGTCGGTTCCTGGTTCACTTCCCGGAAAAAAGTCAAAAGCCAACGTACCGAATATCAAGCAAATCGCATCGGAAATATCATTTTTTTGAATAGGTCGGTCCCTGGTCCACTTCCCGGAAAAAAGTCAAAGGTCTGTCAAAGTACCAAAATTCAAGCAAATCGAACCATAAATAAGATTTCTTTGAACAAGTCGGTCCCTGGTCCACTTCCCGGAAAAAAAAGTCAAATGTCTGTCAAAGTACTGAATTTCAAACAAATCGAACCAAAAATAAGATTGTTTTGAATAGGTCAGTCCCTGGTTCACTTCCCCGAAAAAAAAAGTCAAAGGTCTGTCAAAGTACCAAAATTCAAGCAAACCGCACCATAAATAAGATTTTGTTGAATAGGTCGGTTCCTGGTTCACTTCCCGGAAAAAAGTCAAAAGCCAACGTACCGAATATCAAGCAAATCGCATCGGAAATATCATTTTTTTGAATAGGTCGGTCCCTGGTCCACTTCCCGGAAAAAAGTCAAAGGTCTGTCAAAGTACCAAAATTCAAGCAAATCGAACCATAAATAAGATTTTGTTGAATAGGTCGGTTCCTGGTTCACTTCCCGGAAAAAAGTCAAAAGCCAAGGTACCGAATATCAAGCAACTCCCATCGTAAATACAATTTTTTTGAATAGATCGGTCCCTGGTCCACTTCCCGGAAAAAAAAGTCAAATGTCTATCAAAGTACCGAATTTCAAGCAAATCGCAACATAAATAAGATTGTTTTGAATAGGTCAGTCCCTGGTTCACTTCCCCGAAAAAAAAAGTCAAAGGTCTGTCAAAGTACCGAATTCCAAGCAAATCGAACCATAAATAAGATTTCTTTGAACAAGTCGGTCCCTGGTCCACTTCCCGGAAAAAAAAGTCAAATGTCTGTCAAAGTACTGAATTTCAAACAAATCGAACCAAAAATAAGATTGTTTTGAATAGGTCAGTCCCTGGTTCACTTCCCCGAAAAAAAAAGTCAAAGGTCTGTCAAAGTACCGAATTTCAAGCAAATCGAACCATAAATAAGATTTCTTTGAACAAGTCGGTCCCTGGTCCACTTCCCGGAAAAAAGTCAAAGGTCTGTCAAAGTACCAAAATTCAAGCAAACCGAACCATAAATAAGATTTTGTTGAATAGGTCGGTTCCTGGTTCACTTCCCGGAAAAAAGTCAAAAGCCAACGTACCGAATATCAAGCGAATCGCATCGGAAATATCATTTTTTTGAATAGGTCGGTCCCTGGTCCACTTCCCGGAAAAAAGTCAAAGGTCTGTCAAAGTACCAAAATTCAAGCAAATCGAACCATAAATAAGATTTTGTTGAATAGGTCGGTTCTTGGTTCACTTCCCGGAAAAAAGTCAAAAGCCAAGGTACCGAATATCAAGCAACTCCCATCGTAAATACAATTTTTTTGAATAGGTCGGTCCCTGGTCCACTTCCCGGAAAAAAGTCAAAGGTCTGTCAAAGTACCAAAATTCAAGCAAATCGAACCATAAATAAGATTTTGTTGAATAGGTCGGTTCTTGGTTCACTTCCCGGAAAAAAGTCAAAAGCCAAGGTACCGAATATCAAGCAAATCGCATCGTAAATACAATTTTTTTGAATAGGTCGGTCCCTGGTCCACTTCCCGGAAAAAAGTCAAAGGTCTGTCAAAGTACCAAAATTCAAGCAAATCGAACCATAAATAAGATTTTGTTGAATAGGTCGGTTCCTGGTTCACTTCCCGGAAAAAAGTCAAAAGCCAACGTACCGAATATCAAGCAAATCGCATCGGAAATATCATTTTTTTGAATAGGTCGGTCCCTGGTCCACTTCCCGGAAAAAAGTCAAAGGTCTGTCAAAGTACCAAAATTCAAGCAAATCGAACCATAAATAAGATTTTGTCGAATAGGTCGGTTCCTGGTTCACTTCCCGGAAAAAAGTCAAAAGCCAACGTACCGAATATCAAGCAAATCGCATCGGAAATATCATTTTTTTGAATAGGTCGGTCCCTGGTCCACTTCCCGGAAAAAAGTCAAAGGTCTGTCAAAGTACCAAAATTCAAGCAAATCGAACCATAAATAAGATTTCTTTGAACAAGTCGGTCCCTGGTCCACTTCCCGGAAAAAAAAGTCAAATGTCTGTCAAAGTACTGAATTTCAAACAAATCGAACCAAAAATAAGATTGTTTTGAATAGGTCAGTCCCTGGTTCACTTCCCCGAAAAAAAAAGTCAAAGGTCTGTCATAGTACCGAATTTCAAGCAAATCGAACCATAAATAAGATTTCTTTGAACAAGTCGGTCCCTGGTCCACTTCCCGGAAAAAAGTCAAAGGTCTGTCAAAGTACCAAAATTCAAGCAAACCGAACCATAAATAAGATTTTGTTGAATAGGTCGGTTCCTGGTTCACTTCCCGGAAAAAAGTCAAAAGTTAACGTACCGAATATCAAGCAAATCGCATCGGAAATATCATTTTTTTGAATAGGTCGGTCCCTGGTCCACTTCCCGGAAAAAAGTCAAAGGTCTGTCAAAGTACCAAAATTCAAGCAAATCGAACCATAAATAAGATTTTGTTGAATAGGTCGGTTCCTGGTTCACTTCCCGGAAAAAAGTCAAAAGCCAAGGTACCGAATATCAAGCAACTCCCATCGTAAATACAATTTTTTTGAATAGGTCGGTCCCTGGTCCACTTCCCGGAAAAAAAAGTCAAATGTCTATCAAAGTACCGAATTTCAAGCAAATCGCACGATAAATAAGATTGTTTTGAATACGTCAGTCCCTGGTTCACTTCCCCGAAAAAAAAAGTCAAAAGCCAAGGTACCGAATATCAAGCAAATCGTATCGTAAAAAACATTTTTTTGAGTAGGTCGGTCCCTGGTTTACTTCCCCGAAAAAAAAGTCAAAGTTCTGTCAAAGTACCGAATTTCAAGCAAATCGAACCATAAATAAGATTTCTTTGAACAAGTCGGTCCCTGGTCCACTTCCCGGAAAAAAAAGTCAAATGTCTATCAAAGTACCGAATTTCAAGCAAATCGCAACATAAATAAGATTGTTTTGAATAGGTCAGTCCCTGGTTCACTTCCCCGAAAAAAAAGCCAAAAGCCAAGGTACCGAATAGCAAGCAAATCGCATCATAAATACAATGTTTTTGAATAGGTCGCTGCCTGGTTCACTTCCCCGAAAAAAAAGTCAAAGGTTTGTCAAAGTACCGAATCTCAAGCAAATCGAACCATAAATAAGATTTCTTTGAACAAGTCGGTCCCTAGTCCACTTCCCGGATAAAAAAGTCAAATGTCTGTCAAAGTACCAAATTTCAAGCAAATCGAACCATAAATAAGGTTTCTCTGAAAAGGTCGGTCCCTGGTCCACTTAACGGAAACAAGTCAAATGTATGTCGAAGTACTGAATTTCAAGCAAATCGCACCATAAATAAGATTGTTTTGAATAGGTCGGTCCCTGGTCAACTTCCCGGAAAAAAAGTCAAATGCCTGTCAAAGTACTGAATTTCAACCAAATCGAACCATAGATAATTTTTTTTTGAATAGGTCAGTCCCTGGTTCACTTCCCCGAAAAAAAAAGTCAAAGGTCTGTCAAAGTACCGCATTTCAAGCAAATCGAACCATAAATAAGATTTCTTTGAACAAGTCGGTCCCTGGTCCACTTCCCGGAAAAAAAAAGTCAAATGTCTATCAAAGTACCGAATTTCAAACAAATCGCACCATAAATAAGATTGTTTTGAATAGGTCGGTGCCTGGTCCACTTCCCGGAAAAAAAAGTCAAATGCCTGTCAAAGTACTGAATTTCAACCAAATCGAACCATAGATAATTTTTTTTTGAATAGGTCAGTCCCTGGTTCACTTCCCCGAAAAAAAAAGTCAAAGGTCTGTCAAAGTACCGCATTTCAAGCAAATCGAACCATAAATAAGATTTCTTTGAACAAGTCGGTCCCTGGTCCACTTCCCGGAAAAAAAAGTCAAATGTCTATCAAAGTACCGAATTTCAAACAAATCGCACCATAAATAAGATTGTTTTGAATAGGTCGGTCCCTGGTCAACTTCCCGGAAAAAAAGTCAAATGCCTGTCAAAGTACTGAATTTCAACCAAATCGAACCATAGATAATTTTTTTTTGAATAGGTCAGTCCCTGGTTCACTTCCCCGAAAAAAAAAGTCAAAGGTCTGTCAAAGTACCGAATTTCAAGCAAATCGAACCATAAATAAGATTTCTTTGAACAAGTCGGTCCCTGGTCCACTTCCCGGAAAAAAAAGTCAAATGTCTGTCAAAGTACTGAATTTCAAACAAATCGAACCAAAAATAAGATTGTTTTGAATAGGTCAGTCCCTGGTTCACTTCCCCGAAAAAAAAAGTCAAAGGTCTGTCAAAGTACCGAATTTCAAGCAAATCGAACCATAAATAAGATTTCTTTGAACAAGTCGGTCCCTGGTCCACTTCCCGGAAAAAAGTCAAAGGTCTGTCAAAGTACCAAAATTCAAGCAAACCGAACCATAAATAAGATTTTGTTGAATAGGTCGGTTTCTGGTTCACTTCCCGGAAAAAAGTCAAAAGCCAACGTACCGAATATCAAGCAAATCGCATCGGAAATATCATTTTTTTGAATAGGTCGGTCCCTGGTCCACTTCCCGGAAAAAAGTCAAAGGTCTGTCAAAGTACCAAAATTCAAGCAAATCGAACCATAAATAAGATTTTGTCGAATAGGTCGGTTCCTGGTTCACTTCCCGGAAAAAAGTCAAAAGCCAAGGTACCGAATATCAAGCAACTCCCATCGTAAATACAATTTTTTTGAATAGGTCGGTCCCTGGTCCACTTCCCGGAAAAAAAAGTCAAATGTCTATCAAAGTACCGAATTTCAAGCAAATCGCACGATAAATAAGATTGTTTTGAATAGGTCAGTCCCTGGTTCACTTCCCCGAAAAAAAAAGTCAAAAGCCAAGGTACCGAATATCAAGCAAATCGTATCGTAAAAAACATTTTTTTGAGTAGGTCGGTCCCTGGTTCACTTCCCCGAAAAAAAAGTCAAAGGTCTGTCAAAGTACCGAATTTCAAGCAGATCGAACCATAAATAAGATTTCTTTGAACAAGTCGGTCCCTGGTCCACTTCCCGGAAAAAAAAGTCAAATGTCTATCAAAGTATCGAATTTCAAGCAAATCGCAACATAAATAAGATTGTTTTGAATAGGTCAGTCCCTGGTTCACTTCCCCGAAAAAAAAGCCAAAAGCCAAGGTACCGAATAGCAAGCAAATCGCATCATAAATACAATGTTTTTGAATAGGTCGCTGCCTGGTTCACTTCCCCGAAAAAAAAGTCAAAGGTTTGTCAAAGTACCGAATCTCAAGCAAATCGAACCATAAATAAGATTTCTTTGAACAAGTCGGTCCCTGGTCCACTTCCCGGAAAAAAAAAGTCAAATGTCTATCAAAGTACCGAATTTCAAACAAATCGCACCATAAATAAGATTGTTTTGAATAGGTCGGTGCCTGGTCCACTTCCCGGAAAAAAAAGTCAAATGCCTGTCAAAGTACTGAATTTCAACCAAATCGAACCATAGATAATTTTTTTTTGAATAGGTCAGTCCCTGGTTCACTTCCCCGAAAAAAAAAGTCAAAGGTCTGTCAAAGTACCGCATTTCAAGCAAATCGAACCATAAATAAGATTTCTTTGAACAAGTCGGTCCCTGGTCCACTTCCCGGAAAAAAAAAAGTCAAATGTCTATCAAAGTACCGAATTTCAAACAAATCGCACCATAAATAAGATTGTTTTGAATAGGTCGGTCCCTGGTCAACTTCCCGGAAAAAAAGTCAAATGCCTGTCAAAGTACTGAATTTCAACCAAATCGAACCATAGATAATTTTTTTTTGAATAGGTCAGTCCCTGGTTCACTTCCCCGAAAAAAAAAGTCAAAGGTCTGTCAAAGTACCGAATTTCAAGCAAATCGAACCATAAATAAGATTTCTTTGAACAAGTCGGTCCCTGGTCCACTTCCCGGAAAAAAAAGTCAAATGTCTGTCAAAGTACTGAATTTCAAACAAATCGAACCAAAAATAAGATTGTTTTGAATAGGTCAGTCCCTGGTTCACTTCCCCGAAAAAAAAAGTCAAAGGTCTGTCAAAGTACCGAATTTCAAGCAAATCGAACCATAAATAAGATTTCTTTGAACAAGTCGGTCCCTGGTCCACTTCCCGGAAAAAAAAGTCAAATGTCTATCAAAGTACCGAATTTCAAGCAAATCGCAACATAAATAAGATTGTTTTGAATAGGTCAGTCCCTGGTTCACTTCCCCGAAAAAAAAGCCAAAAGCCAAGGTACCGAATAGCAAGCAAATCGCATCATAAATACAATGTTTTTGAATAGGTCGCTGCCTGGTTCACTTCCCCGAAAAAAAAAGTCAAAGGTTTGTCAAAGTACCAAATTTCAAGCAAATCGAACCATAAATAAGGTTTCTCTGAAAAGGTCGGTCCCTGGTCCACTTAACGGAAACAAGTCAAATGTATGTGGAATTTCAAGCAAATCGAGCCAAAAATAAAATTGTTTTGAATAGGTCAGGTATTGGTCCATTTCCCGGAAAAAAGTCGAAGGTCTGTCAAAGAACAGAATTTCAAGCAAATCGCATCATAAATAAGACTTTATTGAATAGGTAGGTTCCTGCTCCACTTCCCGGAAAGAAGCCAAATGCCAAGGTACCGAATAGCAAGCAAATCGCATCATAAATACAATTTTTTTGAATAGGTCGGCCCCTGGTTCACTTCCCGGAAAAAAGCAAAAGGTCTGTCAAAGTACCAAAATTCAAGCAAATCGAACCATAAATAAGATTTTGTTGAATAGGTCGGTTTCTGGTCCACTTCCCGGAAAAAAAGTCAAAATTCTGTCAAAGTACCGAATTTCAAGCAAATCGCATCGCGAATAAAATTTTTTTGAATAGGTCGGTCCCTGGCCCACTTCCCGGAAAAAAGTCAAAGGTCTGTCAAAGTACCAAAATTCAAGCAAATCGAACCATAAATAAGATTTTGTTGAATAGGTCGGTCCCTGGTCTACTTCCCGGAAAGAAAGTCAAAAGTCTGTCAAAGTGCCGAATTTCAAGCAAATCGCACCATAAATAAGATTTTTTTGAACAGGTCGGTTCCTGGTCCACTTCCCGGAAAAAAAGTTAAATGTCTGTCAAAGTACCGAATTTCAAGCAAATCGCACCATAAATAAGATTTTTTTGAATAGGTCAGTCCCTGGTCCACTTCCCGAAAAAAAGTCAAATGCCTATCAAAGTACCGAATTTCAAGCAAATCGCACCATAAATAAGATTGTTTTGAATAGGTCAGTCCCTGGTCCACTTCCCGGAAAAAAAGTCAAATGCCTGTCAAAGTAATAAATTTCAAGCAAATCGAACCAAAAATAAAATTTTTTTGAATAGATCAGGTATTGGTCCATTTCCCGGAAAAAAGTCAAAGGTCTGTCAAAGAACAGAATTTCAAGCAAATCGCATCATAAATAAGACTTTGTTGAATAGGTAGGTGCCTGGTCCACTTCCCGGAAAGAAGCCAAATGCCAAGGTACCGAATATCAAGCAAATCGCACCATAAAAAAAATTTTTTTTAATAGGTCGGTCCCTGGTCCACTTCCTGAAAAAAACGTCAAAGGTCTGTCAAAGTACCGAATTTCAAGCAAATCGCACCATAAAAAAGATTTTTTTGAATAGGTCAGTCGCTGGTCCACTTAACGGAAAAAAGTCAAATGTCTATCAAAGTACCGAATTTCAAGCAAATCGCACCACAAGTAAGATTTCTTTGAATAAGTCGGTCCCTGGTCCACTGCCCGAAAACAAAGTCAAACGTCTGTCAAAGTACCGAATTTCAAGCAAATCGCACCATAAAAAAGATTTTTTTGAATAGGTCAGTCGCTGGTCCACTTAACGGAAAAAAGTCAAATGTCTATCAAAGTACCGAATTTCAAGCAAATCGCACCATAAATAAGATTTTTTTGAATAGGTCAGTCCCTGGTCCACTTAACGGAAAAACGTCAAATGTCTGTCGAAGTACTGAAACTCAAGCAAATCGCATCATAAATAAGATTTTTTAAAATATGTCCGTCCCTGTCCCACTTCTCGGAAAAAACGTCTAAGTTCTGTCAAAGTACCGAATTTCAAGCAAATCGAACCATAAGTAAGATTTCTTTGAATAAGTCGGTCCCTGGTCCACTTCCCGAAAAAAAGTCAAATGTCTGTCAAAGTACCGAATATCAAGCAAATCGCATCATAAAAAATTTTTTTGAATATGTCGGTCCCTCGTCCACTTCCCGAAAAAAAAGTCAAAGGTCTGTCAAAGTACCGAATTTCAAGCAAATCGCACCATAAATAAGATGTTTTTGAGTAGGTCAGTCCCTGGTCCACTTCTCGGAAAAAAAGTCAAAAGCCAAGGTACCGAATATCATGCAAATCGCATCATAGAAACAAATTTTTTTAATAGGTCGGTGCCTGGTCTACTTACCGGAAAAAAGTCAAAGGTCTGCCTTCTTCTTTTAATGGTCATCTTACCGCCCGGGCGATTTTGACCGTCCAACATAGCTGGCCACTCGTTTCTTCGTTGCGCCAACTGGCGCCAATTGGAAACACCGCGGGATCGCAAATCGGTCTCCACTTGGTCCTTCCATCGGAGTGGTGGTCTCCCTCTTCCTCTGCTTCCACCGGCGGGTGCCGATAAGAATACCTTCTGGGCTGGAGCATCTTCGCTCATTCGCAATACGTGGCTTAGCCAGCGAGGTCGCTGTGTTTTTTAAATCGCTGAACTATGTCGGCGTCTGCGTAAAGTTCATACAGCTCATCATTAAATCTTCTTTGGTACTCGCCGTCGCCAACGCGTAGAGGTCCACAAATCTTTCGAAAAACCTTTCTCTCGAATACACTCAGAGCCGCCTCATCAGATGTTGTTAGTGTCCACGCTTCTGCACCATATAGCAGGATGGGTGCGATGAGTGACTTGTAGAGTGCTATTTTCGTTCGTCGAGAGAGGACTTTACTTTTCAATTGCCTACTCAGTCCGAAGTAGCATTTGTTTGCAAGAGTAATTCTTCGTCGGATATCTAGGCTAACATTATTGCTGGTGTTAATGCTGGTTCCCAGGTAAACGAAGTCCTTTACTATTTCGAAATTATTGCTGCCAACAGTGGCTTGGTTGCCAAGGTGCGAATGCGCTGACTCTTTGCATGATGACAGAAGGTACTTCGTTTTGCCCTCGTTCACCACCAATCCCATTTTGCTCGCACCTTTTTCTAATTTCGAGTAAGCAGAAGTTACGGCGCGGTTGTTAAGGCCAATGATATCAATATCGTCAGCATATGCCAACAGTTGCACGATTTTATAAAATATTGTTCCAGCGCGGTTAAGTTCTGCAGATTGTATTATTTTCTCCAGCATTAAATTAAAGAAATCGCGCGATAGGGGGTCACCCTGTCTGAAACCTCGTTTAGTTTCGAACGGCTCGGAGAAGTGCTTCCCAATTCTGACTGAGCTGGCGGTGTTGCTCAAGGTCATTTTGCATAGCCGTATAAGTTTTGCGGTGAAACCAAATTCAGACATGGCGGCATATAGGCAGCTCCTTTTCGTGCTATCGAAAGCGGCTTTAAAATCAACAAAGAGATGATGTGTGTCGATTCTTTTCTCACGGGGTTTTCCAAGATTTAATGTATTCTAAAAATCTCGTCGATGGTAGATTAAACAGGTCTAAAGCCACACTGATAAGGTCCAATCAGTCTGTTCACAACAGGCTTCAGTCTTTTGCACAATACCCTTGATATGACCTTATATGCGATATTCAAAAGGCTGATTCCGCGATAGCTGGCGCAGTTTGCAGGATCGCCCTTGGTCTCTGGTCCCCTTCCCGAAAAAAAAGTCAAGCGTTTACCAAGGTACCGAATTTAATCAATTCGCATCTTAAATAATATTGTTTTTAAATAGAGCGGTTCTTGGTCCACTTTTCGGAAAAAAAATATTCTCAATTTAACAAAGAGGTACCGAATTTCGAGCAAATCGCATAATAAATACGATTTTCTTGAATAAGTCGGTCAATGGTCCACTTTTCGGAAAAAAGATATTCTCAATTTCAAGAAAGGCAGAGGTCTACCAAGCTACCGAATTTCAAGCAAATCGCATCATAATTTAAATAGATCGGTCCCTGGTCCACTTGTCAAAAAAAAGTCAAAGTTCTACCAAAGTACCGAATTTCAAGCAAATCGCATAATAAATAAGATTTTTTTGAATAGGTCGGTCTCTGGTCTACTTCCCGGGAAAAAAAGTCCAGCGTCTACCAAGGTACCGAATTTCAAGCAAATCTCATAATAAATAAGATTTTTTTGAGTAGATCGGTCCGTGGTCCACTTCCTAGAAAAAAAGTATTCTAAATGTTAACAAAGGGAAAATGTACCTAATTTCAGGCAAATCGCATCATAAATAAGATGTTTTTGGACAGGTGGATCCCGGGTCCACTTTTCCGGAATCGCTTGGATCTGGTGCCTATTCTATGCTTCTGAGAATAAGGGTACAAAATTACGCAGAGATCGTAAATAAGACTTTTTTGAATAGATCGGTCCCTGGTCCACTTTTCGTAAAAGAAATATTCTCAATTTTAACAAAGAGGTCTACCAAAGCACCGAATTTCAAGCAAATCTCATAATAAAGAAGTTTTTTTTGAATAGGTCGGTCTCTGGTCTACTTCCCGGGAAAAAAAGTCCAGCGTCTACCAAGGTACCGAATTTCAAGCAAATCTCATAATAAATAAGATTTTTTTGAGTAGATCGGTCCGTGGTCCACTTCCTAGAAAAAAAGTATTCTAAATGTTAACAAAGGGAAAATGTACCTAATTTCAGGCAAATCGCATCATAAATAAGATGTTTTTGGACAGGTGGATCCCGGGTCCACTTTTCCGGAATCGCTTGGATCTGGTGCCTATTCTATGCTTCTGAGAATAAGGGTACAAAATTACGCAGAGATCGTAAATAAGACTTTTTTGAATAGATCGGTCCCTGGTCCACCTCTCGAAAAAAAAGTCAAGGGTCTACCAAGGTCCCGAATTTAATCAATTCGCATATTAACCCGGTAGGTCCCAGAACTTTTTTTGTCTTAGATTTTGTTGAAAAGATGTATAGTTATAGATTTTGACCCCTTAGCATGAAAATGGCATCCATTTTCCATTCCGTATTGAGACTTTTCCGGAAAATCCGGAAAACTAGCGTTACCATATGGTAATCCTGGGTCACCTAGGGTACAGGTTTTTTGCTAAAGAAAAAGTCATTTTCCGTTATAGTTTATTGTTTATTTTTCAAAACGTAGGCTTTTTTCAGAAGCTTTTATTGAATTTACGAGTATACCTTCAATAAAGAACAAATGTATGAAAATAAAAAAGTGAGACATCGTTCGAACTAAAAATAAATCATTTTTCTGTATGGTAATTGGCAAAACACTTTAAGCAAAGTCCTACGTTGCATTCTATACAAGCTGTTCCTCCACTAACGTTGCATCCTTCACCTGCACAACGCCTACGATTCGAAGGTACCACAAAATGTCCAGTCTGATCAAATCGAAGAGTGTGTTCAACCCGACCTGGTTGCTGTAAGTATTTGTGCGAGGGCATCGGACCGGGCGCTTTGGCTTTTGTACCATAATGTTTGCAGTAGAATACTGCCACTTGTCTTCGAAATTCTTATTGAGATACTGTAGGTTGCACTTTTCGATAAAGTTGCCAAGCGTTTTCGATACAGGCATCTAAAAGCCAAGTAAAAATGCTAGACCAAAATTTTTTCCTCTGTATGCGATGCGGTATTGCGCCAAATTTTGGTCTATTCGGTATACCCCGCACATATATTTATTGTACTCTGTGATCACACAAGGACGGGGCACATTTATCCGGGATCCACTTGCCTTTGAATAACGTTGCGCCATGGACTTGGAATTTTCCCCGAAGCTGGTGGATAACATGCAGACAACGTTGTTGTCTTTCCATTTCACCAAACAAATACCAGTGCTTTTCATCTCAATTGATTCCGAGTAACCCCTTTCCATTGACTTGAAGTCTTTTTTATGCACCAGCGGGCAGCTTGCTGGAATTCTATTTTCGCGAACTGTTCCCGTCGCATTATATCCACATGATTTGAGATAAGGCAACAGTGGATAACTAGTGAACAAGTCATCAAAATAAAATGAAAAAGGCAGCGATTTCAATACATCAGGAAAATCATCGATCATAGAGACTAAAGGAGCAGCGCATTTTCCAAACTTGGTTTCGTACTCAATATTCCACCGAGGATTCTTTCCTTGGAAAGCTTCGAAGTTTACGAAGTGGCCTGATGGAGTACAGAGAGACCAGACTTTATAGCCAAATCGTAACGGTTTGCTTTTTATAAATTGCTTACATCCATGTCTACCAAAATACGAAATTATATTTTCATCGAAAGAAAGATTTTGCTCGGGATGAAAATTTTCAATCGTTTTTGCTTTCAAGTGATCAGTAAGGGGGCGCAGTTTCCACATTTTGTCGGGATTTGAGCCTTCTGTTGAAGAAGCTTTAAAATTGTCTTCGAAGTGAAGACTTTGTAAAATCTCTTGGAATCGATTCCGATGCATGGTGTCACTTACAAGGTTGTTTCGAATACTTTCATCCTGACTCCATAGACTTCTGTATGCGGCATGGTAATTGTAGCCAGTAATGATCAATATTCCGATAAATGCTCGCAGCTCGCTGACAGTTATATTTGGGTTTGGTCTATTTTGTTCGATAGCATATACGGCGCTTTGTTGGCAAATGTGCTCCAATAATATGTCATCAAATAACTTTTCATATAGTTGATGATTTAGCAAATTACGACAATCTTCGTAATTCGTTTCTGGAAAAATGGGAATACGAGTTGGCGAACAATTTTTCACCCATTCAAATATAGTTTCCTTGTTCCCGGGGGGAAGTGCCACATTCGAAGATTTTGGCTTTATTTTGGGTAGGCGCTTTCTAAATGGTGATGCTGTACGACTAGATGTTGTGGCTTGATCCTCCACTTCTTGGTATGTATCTTCAGTCACAATAACAGGTGAATCTTCCAACCTTGGAGCTTAAGAGTTAAGAACTTAAAACTAAAATTATAAATACACAAATATTGTTTTCAATCTTGCCTCCTATTTCATCTTCCTGTTCAAAGTTTTGTAAATGGCGCCAACTAGCCATTACAACTTCACAGCCGCCTCTTAGCTAAGCTGGGCAAATATGTATTATTTGGGGGTCCCGCACAATCCTCTTCAGCATCATCTTCGCCAGATACGTTGCCATCTACCGGAGGTTCGATGTAAATGGTAGTTGGTATATCGAATTGATTTTTATCTTCTGCCTCATCGAGCTCAAGCATTTCTTGCAGCGTTAAACCTCTGAAAGCCGTAGGATTTAAAAAAAATTAGACGATTATATTAGGTAAATTTATAAAACATCTCAAGCAAATCACGTAAAACGTGAAAAATAAACTTGTACCCTAGCAGACCCACGATTACCATATGGTAACGGCTTAAATAAAATATAAAAAAAAGTATATAAGAACAATAATTTTACCAAAAATTAACTACAATTTAATAGCCTATTTTATTAGGTATCGGTTGATATAATTTTATTCGATTGGTCTGCGAAGGTACTACCTTATGCTTATACTTACCGAAGTGCCATATCTGTAAACAAGAATTATTAGATTTTATTTTTGTCACTTCACTTTAACGTCCGATAGCTTCACCAATTTAACTTAGAATGCACAAAGCATACTTTTTTTTTTGTAAGGCACAAACATTTTGCATAAACTATCGTTACTAATTTGTAGTTTTTTACGTAGTTAAGAATTTATTTGTGTAAATGTAACGGCATGTTTTGCGTTACCATATGGTAATCGTGGGTTGATTCGGGTTATATAAGAGTTTTCTTGAATACAGCGGTTCGTGGTCCACTTTTCGGAAAAAAATATTCTCAATTTTAAGAAAGAGGTCTACCAAAGTACCGAATATCACGCGAATCTCATAATAAAGAAGTTTTTTTTAAATAGGTCGGTCTCTGGTCCACTTCCCGGAAAAAAAGTCAAGGGTCTACCAAGGTACCGAATTTAATCAATTCGCATCTTAAATAAGAGTTTTCTTGAATACAGCGGTTCGTGGTCCACTTTTTGGAAAAAAATATTTTCAATTTTAACAAAGAGGTCTACCAAAGTACCGAATTTAAACAAATCGCATAATAAATAAGATTTTTTTGAATAAGTCGGTCAATGGTCCACTTTTTGGAAAAAATATATTCTCAATTTTAACAAAGGCAGAGGTCTACCAAACTACCGAATTTCAAGCAAAGCGCAACATAATTTAAATAGATTGGCCCTGGTCCACTTCCCGAAAAAAAATTCAAAGGTCTACCAAGGTACCGAATTTCAAGCAAATCGCATAATAAATAAGATTTTTTAGCATAAGTCGGTCAATGTTCCACCTCCCGGAAAAAAATGTTTCTCAATTTTAACAAAGAGGTCTACCAAAGTACCGAAGGTAAACAAATCGCATCATAAATAAGTTTTTTTTGAATAGGTCGTCCCTGGTCTACTTCCCGGAAGAAAAATATTTTCAATTTTTACAAAGAGATCTACCAAGGTTCCGAATTTCAACCAAATGGCATCATAAATAACATTTTTTTGAGTAGATCGGTCCGTGGTCCACTTTTCGTAAAAAAAATATTCTCAATTTTAACAAAGAGGTCTACCAAGTTACCGAATTTCAAGCAAATCGCATTATAATTTAAATAGATTGGTCCCTGGTCCACTTCCTGGAAAAATGATATTATCAATTGTAACAAAGGCAGAGGTCTACCAAGGTACCAAATTTCAAGGATATCGCACCATAAATAACATATTTTTGAACAGGTCGGTCCCTGGTACAGAATTTCAAGCAAATTGCTTTATAAATAAAATTGTTTTGGAAAGGTCCGTCTCTAGTCCATTGCCCGGAAGAGAAAGTATCTTGAATTTTAACAAGGTCAAAGATCTACCAAGGTACAGAATTTCAAGCAAATCGCATAATAAATAACATTGTTTTGAGTAGGACGGTCCCTGGTCCACTTTTCCGGAATCGCATGAATCTGTTACATATTCTATGCTCCTAAGAAAAAGTGTAAAAAATTTCGTAGAGATCGGATAAGTAGTTTAGACGTTTAAGACCCACAAACAAACTCGCAACCTTTTACCCGCGGCTTCGCTTGCACGAAGATAATAAGGAAAATAACAAAAGTTCCTCTGAAGGCATTTTTACTTATAAGCCCTATAAATATTTAGGGTTACAGATGGAAAGGACTGTTAACATAGCACTTAAGTTTAACGTTTTTTTAAAATTCATTTTTAAAGTTCACAAGAAAAGTGAATTTGATTAAACATATTTTAATAACATGAGGATGATTTAGTCTTATACAGCTGTGTTAACACTAAAAGTAGAGAAATTAAATTGGGTATCGTTCGAAGAAATAAGAAGCTGAGTTTTTAATAATTTTCATTTAAACTATAACAGAAACCACATAACAAGAAGCTGCAAACCTTACACAAAGTTCGTCAAAGCTAATCAAAGTTTGAAAAATTTACATCAAAATTACAATATTTTCGGACAGAATTTTTAGAAAATTTTTGAGTACATTGTTTTACAGCCCATTTAATTTTAGCACAATAATGCGTAAGTTAGAAGTACCTCAATGTTGAGAACTTTTTCGGGTATTTTTTCCCATAAAACGCATGAACGAAACTTAAATTTTAGAAAGGAGTTTCTGAAAATTCTTCCCAGAAATATTGAAATTTTTATGTAAACTTTTTAAAGTTTAATTTGCTTTCCTGAACTTTGTGTAAACTTTGAAATTTATTTTTATTTGGCTTCTGTTATAGAATTTGCTATGTTTCAAATGAAAATTTTTTAAATACAAATCATCTTCTTTCGGCGAACGACATCCAATTTAATTTCACTACTATTATTGTGAACACTACTATATAAGCCTGATGGGACATGTAAAAAATGTATCGAACTTAATATAAGAGATCTAATAATATCCTTATTTTGGTCGATATCCTCAAAACCTCCTAATATATCAAACCATGTGATATTTTATTCCTTTTACAAAATTCTTTAACAAAGTGTTTTAAATTTTGACAAAGGCCAAGGGCTACCGAGCTACCGAATTTCAAGCAAATCTATCCACTTCCTGGAAAAAAGTATTATAAATTTTAACAAAGGCAGAGGTCTACCAAGGTACCGAATGTCAAGTAAATCGAATCATAAATAAGATTTTTTCGAATAGGTCGGCCCCTGGTCCACTTCTCCGGGGTCGCATTAATCCGTTGTCTATTGTAAGCTCCAGAGAATAAGTGTACAAAATTTCGTAGAGATAGGTTAAGTACTTTAAACGTTAAAGACCCACAAACAAACTCAAAAACTTACGCATCATCATATATATATTATTTCTGTAAGGTCTTTTTGTGTTATTTCCTAATTTTCTGCTCTCATTTGGAACCAATATTAATAAATAGGGTATCGTTTTAAAGGTGGGGGTTAACTCTACATGCGAAACCATGTTTTAATTAGCGGAGTGCTTTTGTTTAAGCGTATTTTATAAAAATTATATATATTATTTCTGTGAATGCACAAAATTGTGAATGCACAAAAAAATCAATTTGTACTGCAACGCTATTGTGACTGTAACATTCATATGCCTCGCGACATCTACAGCTGAATAGTAAGACTGAACAGTGCTAGAATAATTAAAGGCGAGCGCGCCATCTACACTTGCACATTGCTAAAATAAGTGAATAAGACTGCCTTCACACTGGGTCATATACTCGAGTTAAAGGGACATTTTTTGAGTTAATTCATATTGATGTTGGCAATCAACTCAAGTTTATGGCTCAATGTGAATGTAATATAAGTGGTGGAATTTCAAATAGCTGTTTGCGCATATTTGTATAATTTTTTGGGTAATTCTATACGACAGCACGTAACTGCTAATATAGGTCCAAAAATATCGGGAAAGGTATCAAACGACGGGTTTTAACCTTCGTATCAATAATCCGAAAGCGGAAATTCGATATTTTATGTCTGTTCAGAGATATTTGCAATTAAAGTTGAAATTTCTCTGTCATTTTCATGTGGTTGTTGTAATCACAGATTAGGGTGTACCGAAAAGTGCCGAAATGTGTTCTGTGCAGAAATATTGTGGACCGCGTAGCCGGTGTTGGACCGGCTAAGGTTATTTTTTTGAAGCCTGCGCAGAAGGGCGTTGTGCACATAAATACCTTGGATCAAGTCCCCTATTTTGGATCGGACCTAGGCAATTTTTGGGTTTTTTACTAATAACTCTGAAACAAATTATTTAATTTCCGCTTTCGGATTATTGATACAGAGATCAAAACGTGTCGTTTGATACCTTTCCCGAGATTTTTGGACCTATATTAGCAGTTACGTGCTGTCGTATAGAATTACCATTTTTTGTGGTCTCACAACAAGTCTAGCTGAAAATCTTTTTTATAATTTGAGAAAAAGGTTTGAAAGATCCTGGACTTGGACTAATAAAAGGTTTCAAACCATTTTTTTTTTGTTTGGGCAAGGAGCGCACGGGTCCAGCTAGTATATATTATTTCTGTAAGGTCTTTTTGTGTTGGTTCCTAATTTTCTGCTCTCATTTGGAACCAATATTAATAAATAAGGTATCGTTTTAAATGCAAAACCATGTTTTAATTAGCGGAGTGCTTTTGTTTAAGCGTATTTTATAAAACTTAATTCTTTAAAATAAACGATTTTAAGTGCACAAAAAAATCAATTTGTACTGCAACGCTATTGTGACTGTGACATTCACATGCCTCGCGACATCTACATTTGAATACTAAGACTTAACAGTGCTAGAATAATTAAAGGCATTGCGAATATCACAGCGAACCCAATGCGAGTGCGGCTTCTACACTTGAACATTGCTAAAATAAGTGAATAAGACTGTGTTCACTTTGGGTCATAAACTCGAGTTAAAGGGACATTTTTTGAGTTAATTCATATTGATGTTGTCAATCAACTCAAGTTTATGGCTCAATGTGAATGTAATATAATTGGGGGAGTTTCAAATAGCTGTTAATTTTTTGTGGTCTCACAGCAAGTGTAGCTGAAACTCTTTTTTTATAATTTGAGAAAAAGTTTGAAAATTCCTGGACCTGGACTAATAAAAGTTTTCAAACCATTTTTGTTTTTTTTTTGCGCAAGGAGCGCACGGGTCCACCTAGTTTATATTATTAGTAAAATGAAATCATTTTACGAAGCCTGGGCAGATTTAGAGGAAAACACGATAACACTTTTAAGGCTATATTTTTCAAACACATAGGTATGCTGAAGTGCAAACAATTCTATATTCTATATAATTACACACTTTATTACCTTTTGTTTGATTCCCATGACTTAAAAATACACTATACTGTTAACCTTGGTCCACTTTGGTGTATATCTCTGAAAGGATTTGAACATCGTAAAACAGGTTATCCCGCATTAACAGCTTTGATTTAATACCCATATTGTGCAAGCACGTTCTAGGATTACTTCGGGACACATTTTGCACGCATTGCATTGCACGCTTTTATAAAGTATTGTTTAGTGCGGTTAAGTTGTGCAGTCCCTCCCATTCTTGCCGAGCTGGTGGTGTTGCTCAACGTCATTTTGCACTGCCGAATAAGTTTTAAAGAGAAGCCAAATTCAGACATCGCAGCATATAGGCAGCTCAATTTCGTACTATGGAAAGCGGCTTTAAAATAAACAAAGAGGTGATGTGCGTCAATTCTTTTCTCATGGGGTTTTCTAAGATTTGACATATTGTAAAAAATCTGGTCGAATGTAGATTTACCAGGTCTGAAGCCACACTGATAAGGTCCAATCAGTATGTTTACGTCAGCCTTCAGTGTTTCCCGCTTGATAGGACCTTATATGCGATGTTCAAAAGGCTGATTCCGCAATAGTTGGCGCAGTTTTTCTGATTGCGCTTCTTGTGGATTGGGTAGAGAATACTTAGATTCCAATCTGCGGGTATGCATTCATCCGACCATATTCTGCACAGAAGCTGATGGATGCGCCTTGACAGCTCCTCGCCGGCAAACCATCACCGCCAGGTGCTTTATTGTTTTTCTATCGGTCTGTTGCGTTTGCAGCTTTTTGACGTCCAGCTTTTCCTGCGTTTTTTGTTGCACTTGTTTTGTAGTACAGAGGTGAGTACGAATCTTGGCTGCTGCTAGGTAGTGATCAGAGTCGGGCACCGGTGAAGTCGATAACCCTGTATCCATTAGGCGAAGTCCGATCGTGGAGACTGAAAGTCCCGACAGTGGGGCCAAATACACCCTCTTTACCCATCCTGGCGTTAAAGTCGCCAAGCACGACTTTGATAACATGACCGTGGCAGCGCTCGTGTGTTTTTTCCAGACGCTGGTAGAATGCATCCTTTTCCACGTCGTTCTTCTCATCCGTCGGTGCTAAGCGCAGAAAATTCATAGGGTAAAAATCCGTACTTTTATGCGGTTTGCCTCAACGCCTCGAGACGCTCATTCACGGGTGTGAAGGACAGTACTCGGTGACAAAGTCTCGCTCCCTTGTATGAGGGTGACGTCAGCTTAAGTTTTCCTTAGGAAGCGGCACCTACACCATTAAGGGACCGGAAATTCCAGGTGCATGCCCTTCTCTTTTAATCCTTATTTCGTTTGCCGGTGTTGTCTTCTAAAAAAGGGACTCTCCTATCCTAGGCGTTGTTGTTGAATTTCATTAGAACATTGTTTTATGTGGTGGGTCCCAAACCCAATGCACAACCAGTTTTGCGGGAGGTTGTATTTCAATTACACGTTTGTATTGCGAGCAGCTTGATCGAAGACAGACTCCCGCTTGCTGCCGCACTACGTGGTGATCAGACGGTGTTGTTTGAATCCCCCAGTAAAGACCCTAAACCGATTATGTCGGAGTGGCCTCACCAGGTTGCCCACTTCTCACGATTAGATCACCACCAAAAAGGTGTTTGGCTACCCAGAGGATACTTGGACGCCAGCGCATGGAAGTAGTGAGCTGCTTGGACATCATGCAAACGAATCGCTCTGGCCATTTCCGGATGAATAGCGATCAAAAACTTTCCCCACTTGAGTGGATTTATGTACAGGGCCCCATCTTCCAACTTTATGGACATTTAGAAAAGGGATTTGTTTAATATTTTACCTCAAACAAAATAATGGTTTACATATCTTGTAATAACAGTGTAAATTCTGCTTAGTGGTGAACGAAGGTAGTACGACAAAAAACCATATCTCCTTTCCACACATTTACACTACAATTTAAACTTTCAAAGCGCTCTACTGGAAAATTCAAAAAAACTGCTTTGGTACTTTTTCCTTGTTTGCCACTGATATTTGTAAGTTTTAGTCATTTTTGTATGTAATTCCTTGAAAAAGATATGTAATAATTGTTTTATATGTATCCACAGTCTTGATGACGTCATTGTGTATTCTAAATATCGATAAAACGATCTGCTCCAACAATAAAAAAATAAAAAAATTTTAAATTGGTGTGTTCGTTAAATCGAAAAACTACTGTATATCTATCATTGCTTGCATGAATGAAATTGAAGCAATTAATTATAAAAAGAAATTGCTCGATATCAACCATAGCAACGGGAAAAGCTCTTGAGGCATTCATGTGATATGTACTTATATATGTCTCACCTAAAAATATTTACAAACGACCTTAATACTGAATTTTACAGTAAAGGTTTGTGCTTGCCTCCTAAAAATTGTGCCGCAAGTGTTTCGCCTCGTGTTTCAATAAAATGAAAATTGATTAACAGTAAATTTGATAATAGCGACAAACAAATTGTGAATATCACACATATTGGCAAGAACCCTTCCAAGTAACATATGAAGGAGATAGAAGCAAAAAGATCTAAGTGAGTCGGATAAAAATTCTAGATATTCAAGTTTAAAGTTGATTACTTATTGTAAGTTCTGAGTAGTGCGTTTATTGGCCGCCCAATAGATGTCACGTTAATGTCCAAAATTACTTCAATTTCTTTCTCAACAAATAAACGCTGTATTTAACTATACAAGTATAACTCAAATCCTTTTAGATCCTTTTCCTTGTGGCCCATTCATATGTAAAAAGAGAACTGTGCAAATCTCAAATGTGAGACATTTCCGCCGAGGAGGAATTTGTAAAAACTGAAAAATAGATAAATCGAAACCGAAAGTTCACATGAAAAACTGGCTCCGAAATAGAATTTCATTTAAATATTATTATTACTTATGGTTTTGCGCATATACAAAGAGGTTTTCGGCTCTCGATACTCAAAAGCATCCAACATAAAGTTGCCGTGTGAAGAGAAGGGAGGTCCTAGATGCTTCCTGCCCCGTTGAGTGCTTGCCCTTGTCTTTTATTTAAGATTATCGAAAATGCTACTTTTACGGGAAACTGTTGACTTTAAAACAGGAATGTCATGGTAGTTGGAATAGTAGGTATTCTTATAATTAATACCAATTCTCCCTTGCCCCTCCAGTAATAATGGTGGCTTGTATAATATTTTTTTAGCGCTGAAATTTGCAATCTTTTGCCTTTGCACAATCTTGGTGTATCCATGTTACGCAGTAGTATAACTGCTACCCCCACTTTTAGTTCCAATTTGTGGGAAGATATCCGTAAGCTCTAAAGAGTTTAAATTTTGGATGGGATACTTGCTGTACTCATATTCTATTTATATTCCCCTGCAACATTTTTGGAAGTTAAAAATAACTCGTTCACTGAGCCAATCTTCTTTCTGCAGATAAGGTTGCAAATTGGGGAAGATTTATTTTATAAGACTCTCTTCTGAGTTATAATATTGCAAAACCGATCAACGAAACCCGCATAGTAATTGGAAGACGTAAAATTTTTACATTTCGCCTAATGGTAAGGCACGTGCTGATTTCGAGCGCCGGATTTCTCCGCTCGATAACTGGCATCGTCTGTCTGAAGTATCCTGCAAACGAGACAACAACTCCGCCCATTGACGTTTCAGAACCATGAATATGAAAATTGCAAGATGCGGTCAAGTGCCTCAACTGCATATTTGTGCGGCATTGCCAATTCATCCCATACAACGATGATTTTTGTAACATAATGCCTAACCACTGCTTTTGCTTAAGTTGCAAAGGTGACTCCTGAGATTTAATACAGAATGGGCCGTTCTCCCGCCGCTTAGCATTGTCGCGCCTATTCTTACGCACAAATCTGTTAACGGGATAAAATTATTAAGTAGTACAAAAAAAGTAGAAAGAACTCAGGTCACATACCGAATCTTCACGATTCCTTAGCGGGTCAAACAAACGATTAAAATGATATAGCGTCGCACTAACTTGTAATAAAGGAATCTATAACAAAAGCCAAAGCTTTTAACAATTGTTCTCGTAAATTGTATTTCCTTTCAGCACACATAAAAATTTAATTCTGGAGAATCGTTAAGATAGCAAAAGTTGTTAACAGGATATACACCACGCAAACAATATTATTTTCATTAACTTTTACAATAATTTCGCTTATAAAATGTATTAAAATTCTAGCGACTCTCATAATGAAAATAGCAGTAAGGCCATTAAAAGCGAAATACCACTACTATTTTCAAAATCTGTTTCCGAGAAAAAAATGCCAAAAATTATTACAAGATTCTATAAATCACGTTGGGGTCGCCACGGCGCGTTGTAATGCGTGTTTGCACCCACCAAAGATGTAACGCTTTATATAATCAAGTGAGATAACCCTGGGAAAAACATAAGGCTTTACTATGCGTGACACCCCCACGTGTGATTCTGACAGGTCATGTAAAGAATATAGCGAAATAAGAAGCTGTGTTTTTAATAATTTTCATTTAAACTATAACAGAAACCACATAAAAAGAAATTACAAAGTTTACACAAAGTTCAGGAAAGTTAATCATAGTTGAAAAATTTGCATCAAATTTTAATATTTATATTTATATTTAGAACTTTTTTGAGTATTGTCTTCCATACAACGTATGAACGAAACTAAAATTTTCGATAGGAATTTTTAAAAATTCTTCTCAACAATATTGATGTAAACTTTTTAAAGTTTAATTTACTTTCCTGAACTTTTTGTAAAATTTTAAATTTTTTTTATTTGGTTTCTGTGGTAGAATTTGCTATATTTGAAATGAAAATTATTAAAAGCAAAACTTCTTCTTCTTACGTCGAACGACATCCAATTTAATTTCACTACTATTTGTTGGCGGGTGGCAAATTTAAACACGTATTTTCAGCTGTATTCCTATGGTAAATTCATTTAATTCAAATGGTAGATGGGTACAACTATAAATTACAAGATTATTATATTGGAAGTAATATAATCGCTAAAATACTTGTGCTCCTTCTAGCTGTATGTTCCACTCCGGCAACGAAAAGAAAAAGAAAGAGTGCGAGTGCAATTGCTTGACGTTAGATCGGCTCAGTTGGGCAGTTACGGGACATACAACCCCAAGGTTGCATTTTTAAGTAAAAGAAATATGTATCTTTAGGTACTCGAGGGTGTACCGACTTGTTGCGCGCTAACTCCCTCCGTGAGCTTCATGCTCTTGCGTGGGGTTCACCGACTTCAGATCGAGGCGCGCCAGTTTCACTACCGGACGGGTCACCAAGCTGCTGGCAGTCTTGACCACTGCACTTCTAACTTGACCGTCCGTGCTGCGTATAACATCTACTACCCTTTCTCTTATCCAAGTATTTCGCTTCGTGTTATCGTCTACAATGATGACTATGTCATCTGGGGCGATAGGCACTTGGGGGCTGTCAAACCATTTTGCTCGTCTGGTGAGACCTGGCAAGTATTCGCGGAGCCATCTTCTCCAAAATCGATCTGCTAGATCGCCGGCACTACGAAAGTTTTCGTTTAGCTGTGTAGGTAGTCCTACGTCGAAGTCATCTTTTTCTCTTATGCGGCTTGAATTGCCGAGAAGAAAATGGTTTGGCGTCAGAGCCTTGGTCTCGTGTGAATCCAATGGAATGTATGTTAGTGGTCGCATGTTAATGATACTCTCAACGTCTGCTAAGGCAGCTCTCAACACTTCTTCGCGTAGATTGCTCTTTGGCAGGATATTCATCAATACTGACTTTACAGAACGAATCATGCGTTCCCATGCGCCACTCATGTGCGGCGCTGCCGGTGGTATGAAAGTCCATTAAATTTCAAGGTATTTTTGCATAATAGTAGCAGACGATATCTTTTCAATCTCTTCCTCTAATATTCGACTGGCGCCTCTAAAATTGGTTCCGTTGTCGGATATAATACGTCTGGGAACACCTCTTCGGGCATTGAACAGTTTCAATACAAGAAGGAACGAGTCCGTCGAGAGTGATGGCAAAACCTCAATATGAACCGCTCGAATGGTCATACATGTAAAAACAACGCCCCACCGTTTCTCATGCCGTCTTCCAGCCACCACGTCAAAGGGTCCAAAATAATCAACGCGTGTGTATGCGAAAGGGTGGGTAAATGCTGCAAGACGATCTGCGGGTAGTCTGCCCATTTCTGGAGGTGTTGGTTGCGTCCGTTGGTTGCGACATTGTTGACAGACTTTCGCAGTCGTTCTCACCAATGCACATAATCCCGGTATGCAGAATCGCTGTCTCATCTCATTTCCCACTATCTCGTTATGATGGTGATGGAACCTTCGGTGGTAGAAATCTACGAAGAGATCGGTAACGCTATTATGTCTTGGGAGAATTATCGGCTGTTTCAGGTCTGATGACAGACCCCTTGCTTCGTCGATTCGTCCCTTCACGCGCAGCAGACCGTACTTATAGTCCAATTACCCACCGACGTGTGTAACGTACGTTTACGTATCCCGTACGTACGTACGTTGCAGTGAATCTTGTGCCCGTGGCGCCAACGGAGAAATCAGCCATTTCTGTTGTTTATATTCAATACAATGTTGCCATTGATCAGTTTTCATGAATGCTAACGCAAACGTGTACTTTTGAAACAATTATTTTTCATTTTAAGAGTGTCCGAAATTAATATCAAATAATTATAGCCAGTCAATTTATTTAAAAGCAACAACTTAATATCGTAATTTCAGGTTATTTCAACATTATTACGAAAATTTAAAAGGTAGTTTGAGGTACTTTTGTAAAGCAACTGCAAACGATCCATAACCAGCATACACACGTATGAATAGGCAACACTGTCATATGAGCGAGCAATCAGCTGACACGTTCTTACGGAAAAAATCAAAATTTCTTTGATTTCTACGCTACGTACTACGTATACGGAAAAATTGAACGTCGGTGAGTGTTCGTTTACATGACATTCTCATAAGACAGGTCGTGTCAGCTGACACGTACTACGTACGTGCGTCGGTGGGTAATTGGACTATTATCTATGAATGGAGAAAGTTTGTAGATTGAACTTTTACGACTTACCCCGTCGGTTACCAGTTGCTTTAGTTCTTCGCTATAACATTCTCGCTGGCACATACAAAATATCAAAAGCTCGGCACTTGTGCATGTCGTACCGTAGATAATCATCTGAGTTATAGGGTTGTTTGTCGGAACTCTTCGAGTGAAGCGGAGAAAACGGAGAACACACATCTGTGCTGCTCGTATTTGTTCCCATTTACTGAACCGCTTGGGATCGAGTGATGCATCCTCTGTAGCTGTGTTGTGTACTGCTATGTGCTGTATTTTTTCCACTATGGATTGTGGTTGTTGCATCTCGGATGTGGGCCACGCCGTTTCTGGTTGTTTCAGGAACTCCGGTCCCTTAAACCACCTGACAGCGCTGTCAATGTCAAGTATTGGTTTCCACTTAGTGGCGTCATCCGCGATGTTGTGCTTCGATGGCACCTCCCTCCCTTCGCCGACTTGTGACTCTTCTAAGATTTCCCCCACGCGTACGGCCACAAATTGGTGGAACTTTATAGTGTCAGACCGTATCCAACATAAGACGTCTTTCGAATCGGACCAGAAGATGCGACGGCTAATCTGTATGGAAATCTCCTGTTGTATAAACTTGGCGAGGCGAAGCCCGAGAGCGGTTTCCATGGGGCGACTCTGTTTTTTGATGCTATTAGTTTGCACCTAATGTCGCCGACGTCACTGGAACGCAGGAATGCCACAGCTGTATATGCTGATATACTGCCGTCGACAAAAACGTGCAGCTGGTTATCGTTACTACAGCTTGCCAAGACATAGCAGCGTGGAATTGGGATTTCGTTTATGTGTTTCAACTTACGCACCCACTGCCACCATGCTAGTTGTTCTTGTTCGTGCACGGGTTCATCCCAAGCCACTCCTGATCGCCAAACATCCTGAAGAACTGCCTTTGCCTCGCTCACAAAGATACCTAGCAGACCCAAGGGATCGAATATTGTCATCACCACTCGAAGCATATGCCTCTTTGTTGTATGCTTGACTCGTCGAAAACTTCCGGATTGAAATTATGTATGAAGGTCAACTCGTCGCTGCTCAACAACCACCACATACCGAGAACCTTTTGGGATTCCGACCCTGGCTCATCGAAACACTTTTGCTTGGGCCCTGATCCGTCCAGGAGCGCCTCTACAACTCGCGTAGAGATTGAGAGCCAGTTGCGCAGCTCAAACCCGCATTCCCCGTAAATGTGGCGGACGTCGGTGGCCAGTCGTATCATATCATCTTCGTCGTCTACGCTATGCAGCCAATCATCTACAAAGGTGTTTCGGACGATTGCTGCCACTGCTTGAGAAAGCTCTTTCTCGAAACGTTGAGCATTTTTGTCTTTTATGTAGTTGGCTAAAGATGGGGAGCAAGACGCTCCAAATGTCATCACGGTCATAGCCCATGCATCAGGTCGACGGCTGCTATCGCCATCCCTGCTGCCAAAGAAACTGCTGCGCCAACTGGTTCTCTTTTGTCACCTGTATTTGGTGAAACATTTCACGAATGTCCCCGGATATAGTCACCGATCGTTCACGAAATCGTATTAAAACACCTACCATTGATCGTAAGAGGTCGGGGCCTGTAAGCAATACGTCGTTCAGGCTTATATTTTGCACCTTAGCCGCTGCGTCGTATACAATTCTTCTCTTGTTTTTGTTAATAATCATTACAGTGAACATCGGTATGAACCAGGACTTACCCCCTTTATTGACTTCTTCTACGGAAAGTTTTCTGACATACCCCTGTTCCATATAGTGGTTCATTTTATTGATTAAGAATTCTTTCAACTCGGTGGACTTTTCCATCTTCCTTTCCAAACATTGAAGGCGATGATAAGCCATTTGGAAGGAATCGGGCAAATCGATTTGATCGTATCACCATAAGAGGCCAGTTTCCCACTTCCTTTCGTATGGTTTATATTTGACTATATTCTGCATAATGGCATATGCGCGCTCGTCTGCCTTTGATCTAAGTGGTTTTACAGTGGGACTGGTACCTATCGATTCTATGGAAAAATATGTTCTCATCAAGCTCTCAACTTGATTATGCCGCGTACAGGGGCATATGTGCAACAAACTTTCCTTGTCGTGACCATATACCGACCAGCCTTACTTACATCGCGCAGCTACTAGATCATCACCTTCGACTTGATGTACCGCCAGCGGTATGGAGAGCTTCGTGTTGTCCAAGCCTATCAACAAACGTGCTTTGCGATTAGTGTACGGTAAGATATGCAGTGATCTCAAGTGATGGTGTTCTGCCGGCGTTTCGGGGCTTAAGGATTGTTGCGGTAGCTCTAAGTTAGTGATGGTGCGTACGGTACGCACACGATAGCGCGTTAGGTCTCCTCTGCTGGATATTTCGCAACCTAAAAATTTAGAGTTGGCCTCCTATTGAATTATATCACCTGTCCATCGCAAACAAAGTTCTTCACTGGGACCGTTAAGACCAAGTTGTTCGGCCCGGCTATTGTCCATCAGTGTGCAAGATGGCCCTTTATCAATCAGAGCAAACGTTTCCAACGTTGACTTCGGTCCATAAAGGGTCACCGGAATGTAGCGAAAGATTGCTCTCTTGAACTTACGCTGATCGAATAGTACTGTTGATCCATCACTACCATTATTGGCCATTCTGCTCACCTTGCTGTTGTCAGCTGCGGAGCATCTTTTATGTAATAACGGGTTGTGTGCCAGTCTACAACCGTCAACTCCACACTCTTGCTTGGATGCGCAGCGCCGAATAAGATGTGTTTTGAAGCAGCGGATACATATTTTTTTGTCCTTTACTAACTGCCAACTTTCATTCCTGCTTTTTGCTTTAAAGTCTTGAGACTCGGAGAGATTGTGGTCGTTGCCGCACAAATGACAGGTAGTTTTTATCCCGTCTTGTCCTTTCGAGGCGTCTTCATGAATGAGAACCTTTTCTTTGTTGCTCCTTCGTCCCCCTTTCTCCTCCCCACTAGTTTACGTAGTAGGGCTTGGTGGTGTTACTTGGCGGGCGCACGATGCTAGGCCGAATAGCCAATCATCAAATGCCACAATGTCGGCGCGAGCTGCAGTCATTCGACGACGACCCCAGTCTAGCTTCATATCCCCGGGAAGTTTGCTCAGAAACTCATTTATCAACATAGCGTCATTGAGATAGTCGCTAAGACCCAAGGCCTGCATTGTTGATTTATAATTTTGAACGGCCAGAGCGAGATCGATTAGAGTGTTCAACCGGTCGGTTTTCACTGCTGGCATCTGTCTCAACTTGCGCTGGAGTGTACCAATGGCTAGATGAACTGTGGAGGGCATCATGAGCTTCTCTCTTACGGCTTCTAAAGCTGCCCCGCGTAATGACTTTTGCAATCTAATTAAATTTTCCTGCTCAGAAAACCCGCAACGTTCGATTTATTGCTCGTAGTTTGTAATGAAGAGCGTCCATTCCTCTGGTTTTCCGGAGAAGGGTGGCAAATCTTTACTAATCGCGTGTCGTGCTGCCACTTGTGAAGGAGTCAGACTTACATCCACATTGTAGCGCGGGTGTGTATATATAGTTCCCCACGTGCTTTCGTTGATGGGCGCTAAACGTCCATGTTGTTGCCCAGAACAGCCGTGCGCAGGTGAGGCAGGTTGGTATGGTGCGGTAGCATCGTATGCTCCTATATACGCAGCGCCCACGTTAGCTTGTGATATATTGAGTAGCGATCGCGATGCATGTTGGCCGTTGTCTCCTTGAGTGGAAGTGAAGATGGTGCTATTTGGTCCGTGACGGCTCTGACCGTACACACAACCAGAAGGGTGAGCAAACGTCGAGTTAAGTTGAGGTTAACCAATATAATTGGGTAGCCGGTTATAAAGAGTAACTTGGTTATGCATCATGTGTGCGCTAGTATAACATGCCTGTTGATTTATAGGTACCCCCAGGCCTCCGAGCCCAGTATGCAATGGTGTGTATGGTGACACATGGTACGCACTATTCATGGAAAATTGCGGGGCACACTTGCAGATATCGTGGTAGTTGGAGTCGCAATTAGCGAATTACCCCCTGTAATGTACGGCTGCGCATTTTTGCCACATGCGCCAGTAAGCGATAGCGCATTATCATCAGTAAGCTCACCTTCGGAATTTTGCCGGTCAGTCATGGCGTGCTAGCAAATGGCCGATGTGTAGAAATTTCTCAACGACAATTGTAAATTCCGCAAGATGTAGTTTTCAGCCAAGTGTTTTAGAATGTTGGCGGGTGGCAAATTTAAACACGTATTTTCAGCTGTATTACTATGGTAAATTCATTTAATTCAAATAGTAGATGGGTGCAACTATAAATTACAAGATTATTATATTGGAAGTAATATAATCGCTAAAATACTTGTGCTCCTTGTAGCTGTATGTTCCACTCCGCCAACGAAAAGAAAAAGTGCGAGTGCAATTGCTTGACGTTAGATCGGCTCAGTTGGGCAGTTACGGGACATACAATCCCAAGGTTGCATTTTTAAGTAAAAGAAATATGTATCTTTAGGTACTCGAGGGTGTACCGACTTGTTGCGCGCTAACAACTATTATTGTGAACACAACGTTATAAGCCTGATGGGGCATGTAAGAAATTTATCGAACTTAGTATAAGAGATCTAGTAATATCCTTATTTTGGCCGATATCGTGAAAACCTCTTAATATATCAAACCATGTTAAATTATTTTCTTTTTGCAGAATTTTTTAACAAAATATTCTGAATTTTGACCATGGCCAAGAGTCGCATGAATCTGTTACCTATTCTATGTTCCTGAGAATAAGTGTACGTAGAGATCGGTTAAGTAGTTTAGACGCTAAAGACCCGCAAACAAACTCACAAACTTACTAATTTTTAATATTATGAGTATTTTCTTCTAAGCCAGTGTGAAGAAAACGCCCAACTCGGTAAAAAATTCCCTGTGTTTATTTAACAGAACTGGACACTTCAACTGTCAAAATCATCTGTTGCTTGTTACTGACATTTTGTTTGTTTTTTCATTGCCCGAAAATGAAAAAATTTTCTCAATTTTGCAACATCTTTTTATTTGACCTTATCCGGCTTTTTCCGCAACAAAATTTGCGGAAAAGATAAAGAAATACTGCTGACATCGTAAAAGGCAATCGGTAAGCAGATTCTGAGCTACGCATGGCCAATATGGCCGCCGGAAGCGGACAAAGGACTTTACATACTCTGTGTTCATCATAGTGCTTACGGAGCTGTTTCCATATATTCTAGAAGGTGGATTTTCTTCGAACAAGTGCCTGTTTGGTTCTGCGGCTTCTAACAGTTGATTAGCATTTCATTATGTTCTTCAACACCAACCATTTTTGCCACACTGTGGAGATGGCGTTCCGGTGACATAATGATACATTCCCTGGCAATTCCTAGTGCGGTTTTTTGACAGACCTGCAATTTGTGTTCGATAGTCAGGGTGATCATACTGGCAGCTCATAACCGGCTTCCCATTTGCCTTGTATGTTGCCAACAACGTTTCTTTACCTTTTCCCAAACTGCTGTCAGCCAGTGACATGAGAGTTTTGTCGCGGCTTTGGTATCAAACGCCACTACAAGATTTTGGGGTGTGAGATAGTCGGAAGCTTGATGCCGCCGAGGTAGACGATGATTTGGTGACCGAGGATTTAGTTTTTGACAGTGCCAGGTTTGGCCCAGCGAAGAAACCGGGCAAGGAGGAATAATTCTTGAACACGGAAGATACAGTTCCCGAAATCGTGTAGCCTTCAGCTTAATACACAATAGAGAAACCCTCTGGTAGAAAGGGGAACCTCTATATCTAATAATTAAACAGTTGCAGGAATAGACACCCCTTGTGGCACCCCATGTTTAATTATGCATGGTTACAATCGTTCGTCGGTGATTTCCACCGATGCTTGCCAACAACTCAGGTAATTGCCGGTCCAACGGTATAGACAGGGGCGAACCCCTGCGGGTTAGGCGTTCAGAATATGCCCGTGGTCGGATAACCTGTCGTAAGCATCGACTAAAATGCACAAAGCTAAATGGTTGATCTACGGACATGCTGACTCCTGCCTCTCATTACCATTCTATATCTTTTCAACTTTAATTGCTTTCGGATTATTGACATCGAGGTAAAAACGCGTCTTTTATATCCCATCTTTTCAACTGCTTAACTGACAGCAATTTAACAGCAAGTTCTCTATGGATAACGATTCTGGGCCAGGCATGATGATCAAGATGTTGCAACAACAGCACATTGAATGGGAACGCCACACTACAGGTAGAATTTATATTTAATCGCCGATTGATGAGACCACACGACGTGTGTAACGCAGGATGAAAATAAAGATTCGCTTATTACCATGACCACCACAGCGGCTAAAAATTCTATTATAAAAATATGGGAAATCCATTCATAGAAATTTTGCACAGTACATCGGGGAGGGCGCGTTTTGGTCAAGCCTTAAAATAAAAACCCTCGGCAGATCCAACATCCACAGAACTTTTGTCCAGTACACTACTCAAAAGCATTTTTTAAGTTAAGGATAAAAAATAACCCACATGCGATCCAACACCGGCCACGGTATCCAAAGCATTTTTGCACAGTGTACATTTATGGGGGCCACGTTTGGGGTCGGCATTGTGAAATACAGTTTTCCTATTGACCGACTTATTTGCGAAATTTCTGTTCAAAATATCAGATAGAGAGAATAAACCAGAGATATAAGTCTTATCTAAAGAATATTATTCTGAAATAACTTCGGTCTTGTGATTTTTCTTTAAAGTATTCAAAATAAAAGTATTATATTTTAATTTTCGTTTTTATTAATAGTTAAAAGTTAACTTTAATTATAAATTCACTCCCATAATTTTTTTTTTAAATTTGTATAATTTTCTATTTTGCTGATCGCGGCCCTTGATATCGAGCGATATTGGGTTAAAAAAAATGATAGCGAGTGCCCATACGCAGCGAGCATAATATCAGTCAAATGAGCTGTAGGCAGTTGAAGAAACCTTTTTTAAATACCAATTACAACGACGAAAGCAAAATGTAAGTTAATTCTTCTTTTATACGTTATATTATAATGCAATGAAAGATTTGTTTGACTAAAACATTTTCAACAAGTTATGGGATGAGTTGACTATTAAACTCAAGGCAACCGGCTAACCAATTAGAGATGTTAAATCTTGGAGGAAGGTAAGTAACTGATTTCGAAATCAACACGGTACCTCGATTCTTGCACGTAATGAAAACCGGGCTTGGTGGAAGTTTCGAGTATGAGGCAAGAACCGAGTATCTTTTTTTCATATAAAATAAGAGGAACTTACATGTATGCAATTGTTTAGAACATTAGTTTATTATTTTTAATATGTATTTCAACTCCACCCCCTTAAATTCAATAAATTCATATACATCAATGTTGGTAGATTGCAAAAGAGTTCTACAAATAAAAGCTTCCGAAAGCTGCTAGATTAATCGGCATTGTATATCTGGACCTCGCTTATTGCTATTTCAATTTTTGGAAGCTCTAAACGTTTAAACGTTTCTTCTTCCCAGGACCAGATTCAGAATGTGACACGAACTTCTTTATGGTGTTTTCCCTTTTTCCCCTTCCGCACTTCACGTACACTACCTCATTTAAAACTGATTCAAATGCCCCAAAATTTACTTTGTGCCAGTCGCAACACTTCATCAGCGACATGAATCTGGAATTCCTCCAAATTTATTTAGTCGCAAGTAATGAGTTAAAATTTATTGGATTTCGCAAGTACTGAGTACGTAATGGAAAATATTTCTTTGTGGCAAGAATCGAGGTGTACAAGTGCGGAGTATGTGCAAGAATCGAGGTACTACTGTATTATTATTTATTTATTATTGGTGGCACTGCTGTTGATAAGTAGATTTAAAATTTTGCTGCTGATAGGATAAACATAAATACCTCATTGTTAAGCCTAAAGGCCGGTATGCAGATCACAAGAAAAGCAAAAACTCCATATAAAAAAAACGCTTAAGAAATTATTTATTTTGTTGTGTTGATCTTCCGACAGGGTAGTAAGCTGATTTTTGTTGGAACGATTTTCCGTCATCCCTTGTCAAGTTTGGTTTTGTGACAAACCGGTTTCGGCGTTCTGCCATTTTCAATGCCTAGTTTCGTTCTGGTCTGTGTCTATCCGCTGCGTTGTTTTTATAGTCCGTGGGTGCTGTGGCAGGTAATGTCAATCTATGTGTTCGTGGTAGGTAACGTTAATATGCGTGTGTGTGTGCGCGGTATTGATACGTCCGAATTGTTATCTGTCTCAAGGGTTGTTTTTGTAGGTATGTAGACATACCGCTTGTTAGCTAAGCGGTAGGTTGAGGTAGGTAGAAATCGGTGATTTTTGCAGTTTGGTTCATATTTCGTTTTTGCTTGTTCATTGTTACGTGTTTGGTTGCTGTACCTGCTGGCTTGTGCTGTTTTTTGTAAACTAATTTTAAGGGTTCAAATATTTCGTCAGAGATAGTGTTGGTTTGTTCGTTTATGATCCTGCCGTCAAATGTTTTTAACTTGTATATCTCCATGTTCTCAAGTACATTAAGCCGCCGGCCTTTTCCTTGTACGTGAAGTATTCGAGCCGTTGTTTTTATGTTAGCTGGGGTGCAGTTGTTCTCGAACATGTGGTTCGCGAAATTAGATTCTGGTATTATGGTGGGTTTTCGTGTTTTTTTGTTGTAGTCCCTGATATGCTCTCGGAATCGTGTGCTTATTTTTCTTCCTGTTTGTCCTATGTAGCTGTATTGACATTCACAAGTAAGCCTATACACTCCGTGTCTGTTGAATGGGTCATCAGAATTAGTGTCGGTTCTTAGTTTTTGTCCGACGTTGTTAGATGTTCTGAATGCTGTGTTGATGTTATATCTTTTAAAGAACTTTGCTAATTTGTACGTCGCTTTTCCAGTGTATGTCATTGCCGTCCAAACCATTGGATTTTCCTCTACGTTTACTCTTTTTTGTGTTCCATGGCTACTTCTGAGTTTATCCACAAGTGCTTTCTTGTATCCATTATTCGCCGCTATGTTATATATTGTATTAAGCTCTCTCCAGTATGCTTCCTGTGTGAGCGGCGTTCTCTGAAGCCTATCCACTAAGTGCCTCAATGCTGCATTTTTGTGCTGTTGCGGATGGTTTGATGTAGAGTGTATAATGGTGTCCGTGGCAGTCGGTTTTCTATAAATGCCGTAGTTGAACCTATTTGTTATTTTGTCAATCCCTATAGTTAGGTCCAGGTAGTTCATTATTCCATCTTTTTCTACTTCCATTGTGAACTCTATGTTGCTATGTTGCCTGTTGAGGAACTCTAGTATTTGCTCTTCGTTATCGTCATTTAGGATGCAGATGATGTCATCCACGTATCTAGCGTAGAATGCCACGCCTAACTTGGTTTTTAACTCCTGTATATATTTTCCTTCCAAGTTTTGCATGAATGTTTCCATGAGAATGGCCGATGTTGGGTTACCCATTCCTAGTCCGTTTGTCTGTCTATATATTTTGTTGTTGAACCGGAAATAGTTTTGCCGCAGCGTTGTTCTTAGCGCGTTGGTAATTTGCGCAGTTTTTACCTTATCGTCAGTTTTGTCCAGTAGTGTTTTGTTGACTATATCCATTGTATCTGTTAGTGGTATTGAAGGGTATAAGTCCTTTATGTCAAAGGATACGAGTTTACTGCTCCTTGTGAGTTTAACGGTCTCAAGTCTTTGTAGTAGTTCTATCGTATTGCTTATTGTGTATTCGTGCCCTTGGAAAATCGAGAGTGTCCTTTAAAATCGTTTTTAGATGTTTCGACAGTTTATAACCCGGCGCGGACTTAAAATTAATTATAGGTCTCATCGGCGTATCCTGCTTGTGGATTTTAGGTAACGCAATGAGTGGAGGAGCAGATGGATTCATTTGTGTTAGGGTATATGCCATCCTCTCGTCTATTATTTTGGTAGCATTTTTTATAACCTCTTTAACTTCGGTCTGGTATTTATCCGTGGGGTTATCCCTAATAATGCGGCATTTCATTTCCTCGATGAGCTTCTCTGTCTTTGCTATATATTCATCCTTACTGATTAGCACCGTTGTGTTTCCTTTGTCTGCCTTCGTTGTGACGATGTTGTTATTTTTTAGCTTTCGTTGTAGCCTTTTCAATATTTTCAGCTCCTTATTTCCTTTTTGTGCTTCCTGGGCTCCTACTTCCTTGCTTATGATTTCTCTGCACATGTGCCTTGCGTGCTCCTGTTCCTCATATGGAAGAAGCGATATTGCAACCTCTGCGTCTACTATCGCTTGCTCAGTTCTTTTTGCTTCATTGCTATCCGCGATGTTGTGCTTCAGGCCCTTCCCCAGAAGTTGCGCTTCTTCGTTGCTAATGGCCACTGTTGTTAGGTTTACGAACCTTTTGTTAAATTCGTGTGTTTGTTGACTGTTACTGTGATCGCGTCGGCCCGTTAACTGGTCCAATTTTCGGTTCAGTTTTTCATATTTGCGTTGCAGTTCGCGTTTGATTCCCGTCTCTATGTGGTCGAAGCAGTCCATCAATGCAGTCGTGGGCAAGAATCCGGACAATCGCAGATGTATCCTCAGTAGTTCGGTGTTCATCTTGTCTTTCTGTGGATGACATCATCTGCATCCTAAATGACGATAACGAAGAGCAAATACTAGAGTTCCTCAACAGGCAACATAGCAACATAGAGTTCACAATGGAAGTAGAAAAAGATGGAATAATGAACTACCTGGACCTAACTATAGGGATTGACAAAATAACAAATAGGTTCAACTACGGCATTTATAGAAAACCGACTGCCACGGACACCATTATACACTCTACATCAAACCATCCGCAACAGCACAAAAATGCAGCATTGAGGCACTTAGTGGATAGGCTTCAGAGAACGCCGCTCACACAGGAAGCATACTGGAGAGAGCTTAATACAATATATAACATAGCGGCGAATAATGGATACAAGAAAGCACTTGTGGATAAACTCAGAAGTAGCCATGGAACACAAAAAAGAGTAAACGTAGAGGAAAATCCAATGGTTTGGACGGCAATGACATACACTGGAAAAGCGACGTACAAATTAGCAAAGTTCTTTAAAAGATATAACATCAACACAGCATTCAGAACATCTAACAACGTCGGACAAAAACTAAGAACCGACACTAATTCTGATGACCCATTCAACAGACACGGAGTGTATAGGCTTACTTGTGAATGTCAATACAGCTACATAGGACAAACAGGAAGAAAAATAAGCACACGATTCCGAGAGCATATCAGGGACTACAACAAAAAAACACGAAAACCCACCATAATACCAGAATCTAATTTCGCGAACCACATGTTCGAGAACAACTGCACCCCAGCTAACATAAAAACAACGGCTCGAATACTTCACGTACAAGGAAAAGGCCGGCGGCTTAATGTACTTGAGAACATGGAGATATACAAGTTAAAAACATTTGACGGCAGGATCATAAACGAACAAACCAACACTATCTCTGACGAAATATTTGAACCCTTAAAATTAGTTTACAAAAAACAGCACAAGCCAGCAGGTACAGCAACCAAACACGTAACAATGAACAAGCAAAAACGAAATATGAACCAAACTGCAAAAATCACCGATTTCTACCTACCTCAACCTACCGCTTAGCTAACAAGCGGTATGTCTACATACCTACAAAAACAACCCTTGAGACAGATAACAATTCGGACGTATCAATACCGCGCACACACACACGCATATTAACGTTACCTACCACGAACACATAGATTGACATTACCTGCCACAGCACCCACGGACTATAAAAACAACGCAGCGGATAGACACAGACCAGAACGAAACTAGGCATTGAAAATGGCAGAACGCCGAAACCGGTTTGTCACAAAACCAAACTTGACAAGGGATGACGGAAAATCGTTCCAACAAAAATCAGCTTAAGAAATGCTCAAGAAAATTTCTTGGGTTACCTTTTCTTAACGTAGTACGCAGTTCTCAACGTAATTATACTACTATTTTATCGTGAAATGTGCGTACGGCAACGCAGGTTTCCGTAAGAAATATATCAAGCGGCATTTATTTCTTGAAGAAAACAGTAATTTGGTAATATTCCAACTGGTAAAACACGTCCAAAAATTTCGGGAGAGGTATCAAAAGACGCGTTTGGACCTCGGTAGCAATCCGAAAGCGGGAAAGAAAAACTTTGTTTCAGTGCAAAGTTATTGGCAAAAAACGTTTAATTCGTTTATTTGCTTATGTGCTCTTCTTCTTGCTGCTTCACTATTCACCATGCATTTTTTTTACTTCCATACTACTATTTTTCACGCAAGAAAAATTGCAAAATTTTTCTTGAGCAATTTCTTGTGATCTGCATACCGGCCGCCAGACTTGCCTTATCTGCACTGTTTCCTATATGTGTGTATCGCCATGTATGTTTGTGTGCTTGCAAGTTTCAAAAAGCAGAAACAGAAAGGAGCAAAGAAAAACGATATTGGCGGGAAACTTCGCTAACTCTGTGGAAAGATAATGCAGTGCAGGTTGCGTATGTGTGAGTATTGGTTGCTAAGGTACCAAAACGCTAGAAGGCTGAAGGTGAGTTAAATTTTTCCCCATGTTACTAACCTATTTATATATATACATATTAGACTCGGTCGATTGGGCTCATGAAAAAAAAGTTCCACTACGTATACCCAAAAAAATTATTTTCGAGGCTGCTAAATAAAATTTTTTTGACTTTTTTCGACTATGATTTTTAAGGTTTTTTTCATGACCTACTAAAAAATTTTTTATTTGATTTTAAAATTTTCATGTATACCCAGTCCGACCTAAAAATGTCTCCTAAAAACGTTGGCAAAAACAGTTTTTTGAAAAAAAAAAATTTTGTTTGGGTTGTGCGGAGAGTTTAGGTCAAAAAATTGACCCTTTCGCCACTTTTTAAGGATTTTATCAGAATATATGCAAAAATATTTTCGATGAAAATGAATTTGTCTCATATTTCCTATCCCACTTAAAATTATGCGTTAAAAACATTGGCAAAAAAATTTGAAAAAAATTTTTATTTTCGGGTTTTGGAAAAGTAAATTTTTCGACCAAAACAAGTCCCAAACCCCGAAAAGAAATTTTTTTTTCAAAAAACCGTTATCGCCAACGTTTTTAGCGCATAATTTTAAGTGTGACAGGAAATATGAGACAAATTCGTGTTCATCGAAAATATTTTTGTATGTATGCTGAAAAAACCCTTAAATAAAATGGCGAAAGGGTACATTTTTTGACCAAGACACTCCCCAAAACCCAAAAAATTTGTATACCTTTTATGAACATGAAATGGTATATTAACTTTGGCCCGATGTTTGGAACGTTTACAAATATAAGAGATAGACCCACCATTAAGTACTTTTCTTTTCTTTTCTTTTCTTTTCTTTTCTTTTCTTTTCTTTTCTTTTCTTTTCTTTTCTTTTCTTTTCTTTTCTTTTCTTTTCTTTTCTTTTCTTTTCTTTTCTTTTCTTTTCTTTTCTTTCCTTTTCTCATCTTTTCTTTTCTTTTCTTTTCTTTTCTTTTCTTTTCGTTTCCTTTGCTTTGCTTTCCTTTCCCTTCCTTTTCTTTCCTTTTTTGCTTTCCTTTCCTCTGTTTTCCTTTCCTTAACTTTCCTTTCCTGTCCTTTCCTTTCCTTTCCCTTCCTTTCCTTTCCTTTCCTTTCACTTCCCTTCCTTTCCTTTCCTTTCCTATCCTTTCCCCTCCTTTCTTTTCCTTTCCTTTTCTTACCTTACTTTCCTTTCCTTTACTTACCGTTATTCTCATTTCCATTTCTATCCTTTCCTTTCCTTTCCTTTCCTTTCATTTTCTTTCCTTTCCTTTCCTTTTCTTTTCTTTTCTTTTCTTTTCTTTTCTTTTCTTTTCTTTTCATTTCTTTTCTTTTCTTTTCTTTTCTTTTCTTTTCTTTTCTTTTCTTTTCTTTTCTTTTCTTTTCTTTTCTTTTCTTTTCTTTTCTTTTCTTTTCTTTTCTTTTCTTTTCTTTTCTTTTCTTTTCTTTTCTTTTCTTCTCTTTTCTTTTCTTTTCTTTTCTTTTCTTTTCCTTTCTTTTCTTTTCTTTTCCTTTGCTTTCCTTTCCTTTCCTTTCCTTTCCCTTCCTTTTCTTTCCTTTTTCTCTTTCCTTTCCTTTGTTTTCCTTTCCTTTGTTTTGCTTTCCTTAGCTTTCCTTTCCTTTCCTTTCCTTTCCTTTCCTTTCCTTTCCTTTGATCTCCTTTCCTTTCCTTTAATTTCCTCTCCTTTCACTTCCTTTCTTTTCCTTTCCCTTCCTTTGTCTTCCTTTCCTTTCCTTTTATTTTCTTTCCTTTCCTTTCTTTCGTTTCCTTTCCTTTCTCTCCTTTCCTTCGTTTTACTTTCCATTCCTTTCCTTCCATTAACTTTCCTTTGCTTTCCTTTCCTTTCCTCTCCCTTCCTTTTTTTTCCTTTCCTTTATCTCCTTTCCTTTCTTTTGGTTTCCTTTCCTTCCCTTTTCTTTCCTTTTCTTTTCTTCCCTTTCCTTTCCTTTGCTTTCCTTCCTTTCCCTTCCTTTGTCTCCTTGGCTTTCCTTCGTTTTCCTTTCCATTCCGTTCCTTCCATTACCTTTTCTTTGCTTTCCTTTCCTTTCCCTTCCTTTGGTTTCCTTTCCTTTCCTTCCCTTTCCCTTCCTTGCCTTCCCTTTCCTTTCCTTCCCTTTCCTTGCCTTTGCTTTCCTTTCCTTTCTTTCCCTTCTTTTCTTTCCTTGCCTTTCCTTCGTTTTTCTTTCCATTCCTTTCCTTCCATTAACTTTTCTTAATTTCATGTAAGGACCATTAGTTAATTTGGGTAGTACTCACTGTTGTTGGGAATCCTTTGTTCCTGATATGGGGGTATTATTTCTCGGTACTGTCGGTTTCGGTTATCTCTTCCAAAGGGCACTACGCCAGATGTAGTGCTTTTCCAATCCAATTAGTGGTTTGTGAAAGTGGCTGCTACGCACCACCGTGAAGTCCGCTAAATTCTGTAGACACAATAGTTCACTTACAGCGTCTTATTTCTTTGAAAGGTTACGCCAAATATCGCCTCTATCTTAATCGCGATATACTTAGTATAAACCCTCGCCTGAAGAATGTTTTACTTTTATTTTGCGAATATGCAACTTTAATAATGTTGCGGGTAATAAAAAAGATACTGCACAACTTCTATTTTGACTGCACAACTTATATTGAGTTCGCAGACACCCTTTATTGGAGTAAATTGGTTGAATCACTATTAATTGTCTGTTAATTTCACGTAAAACGAGTTAAAATAAAGATAGCTGCTGAAACTATAACTTTTCGGGTTTTTTTTTTGTAGTAAAAAAAGAGTAGAAAAAACCGGTGTACCAATAAAAAAAGATAATGACAATGTAATAATATGATATGCAAAAAGTAAAAAATGATGGCCGAGCAGCTGTCAGCTGTGCGGCGAATTGGTGTGGGGTGATTTATGCGTGGTTGCCACACGTCCCAAATCGTTCCAATTTTAACACTTAAATCTAAAGGTGAATTCATAAGTTGTGATGAATAAATAATGTAATAACAATAAAATATAATGTAATCCATGCGTTATAATGATATTATATACAATTCATGGAAAATATGTATAACGAATATTATTTTATGTACAATTCATGCAATATGGGTATAACGAATATTATGGTTTTGGGATTGGGACGTGTGGCTACCGATGTCGCGTAAAGATTCTGCCTCCCCTAGGCGTACTAAGCGCCTAGTGTATGCTGCAACTCCTGCAAGGCACGAACTGCTTCCTGAATAAGGATCCGCCCCACCTTATTTTTATACGTGGCTGTGCATAAGCCGGTTGCGGTGCACCGGATGGTGCGATCCCCGACGCTGGTTGGTCGTGATGGTTGACGTGTATTTGGAGCACGACCATTAGCCCTGGGAGGCTGTGGCTGAAGACGGTGACGGCGACTTGCTGCTCGACGGCGCGGTTCGTGGTGGCGTGGTGTCGGAGGTATTTCCGCTACAGGCGGTGCGACATACGCGGGTTGGCGACCTCCGGTGTCCCGATGAAGGAATGTATGGTGATGCTGCCCGCAGACCCGGCAGCTTTCTGTGGAGGTGCACTGGTTGGAGCGATGAGACAGCGCTAGGCAGTTGGTGCAATACTGATGTGCCTGGCGACTAAAAAGCGTTGCTGCGGCTGCATGGCCCTGAACACAGGGCACATCAGCAGCGCGTAGTGACGCATGCACAACCTACATTTCCGGTAATCCGGTACGGGTTCGCTACGGCGCGGGCGGTCTGCGGGCAGTGTCACCTGCGATGCCAACGAGCGGCGTGGGGTTGGAACCGGAGGGCGTTGACGATCCATCTGTAGAAGAGAGAGGGTAAGACATGTGGATATTAGTTATACGCTTGGGAGTAAGCATAAGTTTTGGGAATGCTTAAGTTGTTGTCTGGGAGTTTACGATAGCACGAGCATTATGGACTGTATTAAGTTAGTGAGATGGGAATGGGCTCTGAGAGCCCTCGTCACTCTCCGATGACGGTAGAAAACATAGTTTCGTGAGAGGTCTAGTCAGAATCCCATTCTGGGTGCGGACGTCTACGACACGAATGTGTCCGTCTCGTCCTGGGTGTAAGGTTTCCAGTCGACCTAGTCGCCACTCGGTGGGAGGTAAGTTGTCTTCTTTAATGATGACTAGGTCGCCAATTTTCGGGGGAGTTTGAGCATTTTTCCAACTTTAACGCTTTTGAAGGTCGGTGAGGTAATCAGTTTTCCAGCGTTTGCTGAACTGATGATGCAGAACTTTCAGTCGTTCCCACCTATTTATCAGAGAGAGATTTTCGTGATTCGGTTCGGGAAGCGAGAGCATTGGTGCTCCTCGAAGAAAATGACCTGGCGTGAGGGCGGTGAGGTCATTCGGGTCCTGAGAAAGCTGGGAGATGGGACGAGAGTTAAGTACGGCCTCTATCCGAATTAATAAAGTCGGGAACTCCTCGAAGGTAAAGCTGTGGGTTCCGGCGACCTTTTTAAAGTGTGTTTTAAAGCTTTTGACAGCGGATTCCCATAATCCGCCCATGTTAGGTGCGCCGGGGGGTATGAACTTCCAATTGATTCCTTGGGGGGCGTACTTCTGTACGATATCCGTCGATACTTCTTTCAGGAACGTTACGAATTCCAGTTCGGTAGCACGCTTGGCGCCGATGAATGTTTTGCCGTTGTCGCTCATCATCTGATTCGGGTATCCTCGGCGTAATACAAATCGGGCGAAGGCGGCAAGAAAAGCCTTGCTGGTGAGGTCTGAGCATAATTCCAGGTGGACCGCTTTGGTGGTAAAACAGACAAAGACGGCCACATAGCCCTTTACGAGGGTATGGGATCGGAGCATGGATGCTTTAAGTTGGAAGGGGCCAGCGAAATCTACACCAGTCGTGGTGAAGGGGGGCGCGAATCCACATCTCTCGGGGGGCAAGGGGATCGCGTTTGTTGTTTGTGAGTGATGCAGACTTTGCACTGGAAAATGCACCTTTTGATAAGGGGTTTGAGACGGGCAATGTATAATTCTTGCCTTAACATTTGTTGCATGAGACGAGCCTCCTCGAGCATTTCGTGAAGGAATCGCATATATAGAGTACAGAGGCGCGACTTTTCGGGTAGGATAATGGGATGGCGCTCATTGTAAGTGAGGGTTGCGTGGGCTAATCGGCCATTTACTCGTAGGACTCCACTCTTGTCTAGGAAGGGATTGAGTACGAGTAGGGAGCTTCGTTTCGAGATTGGGTTTGAGTCCTCCAGACATGATTTTTCAGGAGCGAAGTATTGAGTTTGGGCCATTATGATGAGACGATGTTTCGATCTTTTGAGATCGGCATGAGTTAGAGAGGGTTCGGTGGGGTCATTAATACCGTTCACCGCGTCTTTTAGCCGACGTACAAACTTGAGAACATACGCTATGACACGTAAAGCACGAGGGTAGGAAGATAATCGATCTAAGAGATCCTCACTCTCTTCCGTAACATAGAGGGCTTCTATTTTACGTGCCTCTGGGGGGGCGACGTTGCGAACTGTTGGTTGGGGCCAGGCTTAGGGGGGTTGTGAAAGCCATTTTGGACCATTCCACCAGAGGGCAGACTTGGCGAGATCGCCTGGCGTACAACCTCGGGTTCCCAGATCCGCGGGGTTATCTTTGCTTCGTACGTGCCGCCACGGGACATTACCTACGAGGTCTATAATCTGGGCGGTTCGATTGGAGACATAGGTCTTCCATGAGTGAGGTGGCTTTTCGAGCCAGGCTAACACGATTTCAGAGTCAGACCACATGGTCAACTTTCTTCGAGTGAGGCCGAGATGGGGTTGAACTACCGCGATTAATTTGGCTAATAGGAGAGCTCCGCATAGTTCCAGGCGTGGCAGGCTTATAGTTTTGAGAGGAGCCACTTTGCCTTTGGACACAAGGAGGTGAGAGAAAACTTGGGTGCCGAGAGTAGTTCGCACATAAAGGGTTGCGCAATAAGCCTTTTACGAGGCGTCGCAGAAGCCATGGAGCTCGACTATGTGGGCCGGGGCGAAATTAATCCATCGGGGGATTTGTATCTCTGCGATTGAGTGCAGATTTGTTGAGAATTGCGTCCATTTTATGAGCCGTATCGGTTTGACCCGTTCATCCCAATCAGTTCCGTCCAACCACAATTCTTGCATCAGGATTTTTGCCTGTATCATGACTGGCGTCAGCCACCCTGCGGGGTCGAAAAGTTTCGCAATAGAGGAGAGTATCTGCCGCTTGGTGGCTGCCGTTGAGGCTGGATCTGAGTCCACAGTATATGAGAATGTGTCCGAGAGCGCATTCCATTGAATGCCAAGGGTTTTGGCGGTACTACTTTTCTCGAATTCGAGGAAGTCGGTTTCAAGTAAGTCCGCCTTGGGAATTTTCCTGAGTATTTCCGGATGGTTTGCCGTGATCTTTTTCAAGGGGAAGCCGGCTGAGTTGAGAGCATTAATAGTCTCGTTTAGGGATTGCTCGGCTGATGGGAGATCATGGCTGCCGGAAAAAATGTCGTCTACATACGTCTCGGACTTTAGTATTGGGGCTGCGCGGGGATGGGAGTCGGCTATGTCTTTCGACAGCTCGTGTAGAGTGCAAATAGCTAGGAAGGGAGCACAGTTCACCCCAAAGGTGACCGTTTTCAATTTGAAGTCCTTTATTGGACTGGTTTCGGGAGTTCGGAATATTATCCCTTGGTAGTCTTCGTCATCGGGGTGTAAGAGAATCTGGCGGTACATTTTCTCAACATCGCCATTAAACACATATTTATATGTCCGCCACTTGAGCAACATAAGTCGGAGATCGGGTTGGAGGGTTGGGCCGGTACATAGAACATCATTAAGGGAGTGACCGGACCCTGACTTCTTAGAAGCATTGAACACAACTCTGACCTTTGTTGTCTTTTTGTCTGGCCTTACGACTGCATGGTGAGGGAGATAGAAAGAGCAGTATTTTCCTCGAGATTCCATCTCATTGGGACTGCATTCTTCCATGTGGCCTAGGGACAGGTATTCTTCGAGTACCTGGTCGTACTGCTGTTTGAGCTCGCCCTTTTTTGAGAGAGAGCGTTCCATGCCATGGAACTGTCGTAGGGCAGCAGTACGAGATTGGCCTAGGTCGATATCGTTCGGGAATGATGGTTTAAAAGGAAGCCGAACCATATATCGACCGTCATCCATTCGAGTGGTTGTGCTTTTATAAAACTCTTCGCACATTTGATCTTCGGGGGTTTCCACTCGGGTTCTGGGTATCTCCTCGATTTCCCAGAACTGTCTAAGCTGTTCATTCAGCTGAACGTTTGAGATTTCCCACACTTGGGAGGAATGGGCTCCAACCTTTTCGGGAGTTTGGCCACTTATGATCCATCCAAAGATTGTGTTTTGGGCTAGCAGGCTGGGAGAGATCTTTTCGATGCCATTCAGCATTATTTTTGGGATTAGATCACTGCCCAATACCAGATCGATTTGGGATGGGTTCTGAGTGTTCTGGTCCGCTAGTTTGAGATGGGACCATTTGCGCATTTGGTTCTCATTTAGCCTGAGGGTTGGGAGTTGCCTAGTTAGCCGGGGTAGCACTATTGCCTGGGCGTTTATCTTCACCTTTTTGTCATTTGAGACGAGGGTCAACGAGCACAGCTTATAAGAGGTCTGTACCACTCCGCCTCCCATACCCGATATTTCAAACAGGGAGTGGGTATAGGGAAGCCCGAGTCTCGTCTGAGCTTTGGCGGATATGAAGCTTCTTTCGGAGCCTTGGTCAACTAAGGCTCGAAGCTTGAATAGGTCCCCTCTATGTTCTACCAAGACAATTGCTGTAGAGAGTATAATTTTGCTATCATTTTCAGCATGGAATGATTGTACTTGGGATGCGTTGGGTGCAGAGGGATCTCCTTCCTGGGGTACCGCTTGGCTGACGTCCTGAAGCCTTGGAGTGCTGGCTCCTATCGTTGCTACCTGGGATCTGGTCCTTTGAATTCCGGAACTGGTACTGGGGTTTGCTGTGTCGTGAAGGGTGGTGTTATGCCGGCCTTGGCAGTGCATGCACGTTCTCGTGCTTTGGCAGTCTTTTGAGAGATGGGTTTGGGCTAAACAATTCTCGCAGATATTATTGTCTCTTACGAATTTTCTTTGTTCTGAGATTGGCAACTTTTTATACCGCAAACAGCTTTGTAGGGTATGAGTGGACTGTCTGCATAATCTACAGTTATAAAATCGCTGCTGTTCTGTAGCGTGGGATTTTGTATGTGTCGGAGGTTTGTTGCTGTGGTTTTGGGGTTGAGACTGCCTGAACTGGGGGTTGTTCTGACTGGGGAGAGGCCTTGAGAAGTTTGTGGAGGGTGGATTGTATCGGGGTTTGGCCGGGCGCCATTGATCCACCCTTTCCACTATCTCGTAGCGAGTAGTCAGAAACTGTTGGGACCAGTTCGGAAGGTCTCTTCTAGAGCTTAATGATTGCTCCCACAGGGCAACTGTATTTTCTGGAAGCTTTGAGGTTACCAGATATATTAATATGGGATCCCAACTAGAGGTCTCGACTTGTTGTGTCGCTGAGATTTGGAGAGCGTTGTTTACAGAGGATTGTAATTTTTGAATATCCTCACTATTCTCCGATTGAATCGCTTTTAGATTCATGAGGACTCGGATTTGATTATCGACCAGGACTCTTTTGTTTTCATAACGTGACTTGAGGGCTTCCCATGCTAGGGCAAAGTTGTCGTCACTTAGAGGGAATTGATCCACTATTTGGCCTGCCTTACCTTTAGTCTTCTGTGTGAGGTGATACAGTTTTTGGGCACTTGAGAGTTTGGAGTGGTTGACATACACCGCCGTGAACATGTCACGGAAAGACGGCCATTGATCATACCCTCCATAAAATACTTCTGTATCACATGGGGGGACTTTCGGGTTCATATGGGAGGACTCTGAGGGGGGTTGGGTTTGCACAGGAGGCGCGGGATTACTCAATTCCTTGAGTTGGAGTTGGTCGCCTATTTGTGCTTTAGTGTCCTCATAAGCTATGAGGCAGGCTCGGTATTTACCGAAAGCGGCGGACTTGAAGTCGTCGGGAAGGTCCTGGTCGTCGGTTTCTACTACCAAGTCGTAGGCGCTCTGTACTCTAGACCAAAATATATCGATATTCTTGTCTTTCAATTTTAGGGCTGCCTCGGTATTATCTTGTATAGGGGTTGAGCGGAACCGAGTACAGTAATCCGTAAAATTATCGGTTTCGGATATAAACTTATTTTCAGCCACGGTAGTCATTCTAAATAGGGACTTGCTTAATTTAATTTTTGGAATTTTGGGGAATTTTTTAGCTGCCGCTAATTATATTCACAAGAGATTGGTCAAATGGATTAGTTTGGGGCTAGTTGTTAGCTCCGCTGCTTTTTTTTTTGAAAGAAAGTGATAAAAGATAGTTTTTTTTCTATAGTCCAAAAGGGAGTAGTCTGGGCTTAGTTTGGCCGGACCAGAATTTTTTTCTACTGGGTATCGCAACTTTGGAATGAACGTGTCAATTTACTGCTAGGTTTTCGCCAATAATATAAACGTATGTATATATATGTCCAAGTTATACCGCAAGGGACACAGGTTTATAAAGGGCAATGTTTTAGCTTTGTGAGAATATGCACATATATGTATGTAAAATTTCACTTTATGGGATTTGCCTTTGACTTTCTTGACACTTTTGGCGGGACAATTTATTTTTTGGCGGGAGCCGACAAGGAATTTTGGAGATTATAATTTTATATTATTATAATGTATGGGCAGGGGCTGGTTTCTTCAATGGCGAAGAAGGACCATTTATAATTTCATGTAAGGACCATTAGTTAATTTGGGTAGTACTCAACGTTGTTGGGAATCCTTTGTTCCTGATATGGGGGTATTATTTCTCGGTACTGTCGGTTTCGGTTATCTCTTCCAAAGGGCACTACGCCAGATGTAGTGCTTTTCCAATCCAATTAGTGGTTTGTGAAAGTGGCTGCTACGCACCACCGTGAAGTCCGCTAAATTCTGTAGACACAGTAGTTCACTTACAGCGTCTTATTTCTTTGAAAGGTTACGCCAAATATCGCCTCTATCTTAATCGCGATATACTTAGTATAAACCCTCGCCTGAAGAATGTTTTACTTTTATTTTGCGAATATGCAACTTTAATAATGTTGCGGGTAATAAAAAAGATACTGCACAACTTCTATTTTGACTGCACAACTTATATTGAGTTCGCAGACACCCTTTATTGGAGTAAATTGGTTGAATCACTATTAATTGTCTGTTAATTTCACGTAAAACGAGTTAAAATAAAGATAGCTGCTGAAACTATAACTTTTCGGGTTTTTTTTTTGTAGTAAAAAAAGAGTAGAAAAAACCGGTGTACCAATAAAAAAAGATAATGACAATGTAATAATATGATATGCAAAAAGTAAAAAATGATGGCCGAGCAGCTGTCAGCTGTGCGGCGAATTGGTGTGGGGTGATTTATGCGTGGTTGCCACACGTCCCAAATCGTTCCAATTTTAACACTTAAATCTAAAGGTGAATTCATAAGTTGTGATGAATAAATAATGTAATAACAATAAAATATAATGTAATCCATGCGTTATAATGATATTATATACAATTCATGGAAAATATGTATAACGAATATTATTTTATGTACAATTCATGCAATATGGGTATAACGAATATTATGGTTTTGGGATTGGGACGTGTGGCTACCGATGTCGCGTAAACACCTTTCCTTTCCTCTCCCTTTCCTTTCCTCTCCCTTCCGTTTTTTTTACTTTCGTTTCCTTTATCTCCTTTCCTTTCTTTTCTTTTCCTTTCCTTTCTTTCCTTCCCTTTTCTTTCCTTTCCTTTCCTTTCCTTTGCTTTCCTTTCCTTTCTTACCTTTCCTTTCCTTCCCTTTCTTTTGCTTTCCTTTCCTTTCTTTCCTTGAATTTTTTCGTTTTCCTTTCCACTCCGTTCCTTCCATTACCTTTTCTTTGCTTTCCTTTCCTTTCCCTTCCTTTGTTTTCCTTTCCTTTAATTACCTTCCCTTTCCTTTCTTTCCTTTCCTTTCCTTCGTTTTCCTTTCCATTCCTTTTCTTCCATTAACTTTCCTTTGTTTTCCTTTGCTTTCCTTTCCTTTCTCTTCCTTTGCTTTCCCTTCCTTTCTCTTCCTTTGCTTTCCCTTCCTTTCCTTTATCTCCTTTCCCTTCCTTTTCTTTCCTTTTTTCTTTCGTTTCCTTTGTTTTCCTTTCCTTATTTTTCCTTTCCCTTCCTTTCCTTTCCTTTTATTTTCTTTCCTTTCCTTTCCTTTCCTTTCCTTTCCTTTCCTTTCCTTCCCTTTCCTTTCCTTTCTTTCCTTTCCTTTGCTTTCCTTTCGTCTCCTTTCCTTTCTTTTCTTTTCCTTTTTTTTTTTTTTATTTTCTTTTCTTTCCTTTCCTTTCTTTCCTTTCTCTTCTTTTCGTTTCCTTTGCTTTGCTTTCCTCTCCTTTCCTTTCACTTCCCTTCCTTTCCTTTTCTTTCCTTTCTTTTGTTTTCCTTTCCTTTACTTTCTTTCCCTTTCCTTTCCTTTGTTTTGTTTTCCTTTCTTTCCATTACTTTCTTTCCTTTCCTACGTTTTCCTTTCCATTCCTTTCCTTCCAGTACCTTTCCTTTGCTTTCCCTTCCTTTCCCTTCCTTTGTTTCCTTTCCTTTCCATTCCTTTTCTTTCCTTTCCTTTCCTTCACTTTCTTTTGTTTTGCTTTCCTTTCCTTTCCTTTCCTTCCCTTTGATTTCCTTTCCTTTTTTTCCTTTCCTTTCCTTTCCTTTCCTTTCCTTTCTTTCCTTTCCTTTCCATCGTTTTCCTTTCTTTTCTTCCATTACCTTTCCTTTACTTTCCTTTCCTTTCGCCCTCTTTGTTTTCCTTTCCTTTCCTTTCCTTGCCTTTTATTTCCTTTCCTTTCCTTTCTTTAATTTCCTTTCCTTTCCTTTCTTTGCTTTCCTTTCCTTTCTTTCCTTTCCATTCCTTTCCCTCCATTAACTTTCCTTTGCTTTCAGGCGTATACAATCTTTGCCGACAAACGGTGCACGTAGTGAAAGGTACTAGGAGGTGGTGTTCCTGACCCACGTGCAGGCTGGAAGCACGGGGGGGCATTAGGGGCAGAGACAGAGAGGACTGACGCTCGGCGATGCTCATATCTGACCTATTCCGGGGGGGATAGGAGTGTTGAGCGGCCGTGTGAGATGGAGACGCTGGCGTGCGTGAGCGACAGTCGGGAGTGGGTGAGGCAGGGATGGCAGCGGTGCTGCCAGTCGTGTAGACTGAGCCACTATTGTGACTATTGGGGGGGTATTTAGAGGCGGTAAGGGAGTGCCAGAGCGGCGGCTACGGCGGGACGTCCTAGGACGTGTACAGCAAGGTGCCCCAAAAGTACTAAAGAAAGTACGGGGTCTGTGGATGGCAGGGTTAAGCCCTGAACATCCAGATTTATGTAACCATCTCTTACACTTGGCGCATTGTACCGAATACGACCGTTTAATAGAAATTTTCTTCCAGCAAACGCCGCAGATCCAGTCTCTTGGTCCAGGGTTGGGTTCGACCCCAGCCCGTAACAAGAGACAATGGAGCAACCCAGCTGCAAGGGTTGCTCCGAGGACGACAATTTAAGGGTGGGACGGGACAGATTGGACAGGGTTACAGTGAAATAACAGCCCTTGGCCGGGTGGGAAAACCCGGGTCATTCCGGTGCGATAGAACCGGCTGTTGTGGGAATGTTTCCTTTCCTTTCTTTTCCTCTCCTTACCTTACTTTCCTTTCCTTTCCTTACCCTTACTCTCATTTCCATTTCTTTCCTTTCCTCTCCTTTGCTTTTTTTTCCTTCCCTTTTCTTTTCTTTCCTTTCCCTTCCTTTCCTTTCTTGCCTTTCTTATCCTTTCCATTGCTTTCCTTTCCTTTCTTTCCTTTAATTTCCTTCGTTTTCCTTTCCATTCCTTTCCTTCCATTACCTTTCCTTTGCTTTCCTTTCCTTTCCCTTCCTTGGTTTTCCTTTCCTTTAATTACCTTTTCTTTCCTTTCTTTCCTTTCCTTTCCTTCGTTTCCCTTTCCATTCCTTTCCTTCCATTAACTTTCCTTTGCTTTCCTTTAATTTCCTTTCGTTTCTCTTCCTTTGTTTTCCCTTCCTTTCCTTTATCTAATTTCCCTTCCTTTTCTTTCCTTTCCTTTGATTTCCTTTCCTTAGTTTTCCTTTCCTTTCCCTTCCTTTTCTTTCCTTTTTTTCTTTCCTTTCCTTTGTTTTTTTGCTTAGTTTTCCTTTCCCTTCCTTTCCTTTGCTTTTATTTTCTTTCCTTTCCTTTCCTTTCCTTTTCTTTCCTTTCCTTTCCTTTCTTTCCTTTCCTTTGCTTTCCTTTCCTCTCCTTTCCTTTCTTTTCTTTTCTTTTCTTTTCTTTTCTTTTCTTTTCTTTTCTTTTCTTTTCTTTTCTTTTCTTTTCCTTTCTTTTCTTTTTCTTTATTTTCTTTTCTTTCCTTTCCTTTCTTTCCTTTCTCTTCTTTTCGTTTCCTTTGCTTTGCTTTCTTTCCTTTCCTACGTTTTCCTTTCCATTCCTTTCCTTCCAGTACCTTTCCTTTGCTTTCCCTTCCTTTCCCTTCCTTTGTTTCCTTTCCTTTCCATTCCTTTTCTTTCCTTTCCTTTCCTTCACTTTCTTTTGTTTTCCTTTCCTTTCCTTCCCTTTCCTTTCCTTTCCTTCCCTTTGATTTCCTTTCCTTTCCTTTCCTTTTCATCGTTTTCCTTTCTTTTCTTCCATTACCTTTCCTTTACTTTCCTTTCCTTTCGCCCTCTTTGTTTTCCTTTCCTTTCCTTTCCTTTCCTTGCCTTTTATTTCCTTTCCTTTCCTTTCTTTAATTTCCTTTCTTTCCTTTCCTTTCCTTTCTTTTCCTTTCCTTTCCTTTCCTTTCCTTTCTTTCCTTTCCTTTTCATCGTTTTCCTTTCTTTTCTTCCATTACCTTTCCTTTACTTTCCTTTCCTTTCGCCCTCTTTGTTTTCCTTTCCTTTCCTTTCCTTTCCTTGCCTTTTATTTCCTTTCCTTTCCTTTCTTTAATTTCCTTTCCTTTCCTTTCCTTTCTTTGCTTTCCTTTCTTTTCTTTCCTTTCCATTCCTTTCCCTCCATTAACTTTCCTTTGCTTTCCTTTCCTTTCCTTTCCCTTTCTTTGTTTTCCTTTCCTTTATCTCCTTTCCTTTCTCTTGGTTTCCTTTCCTTTCCTTTCCTTTCCTTTCCTTTCCTTTCCTTTCCTTCCCTTTCCTTTGCTTTCCTTTCCATTCCTTTCTTTACCTTACTTTCCTTTCCCTTCTTTCCTTTCTTTTAATTTTCCTTTTCTTTCCTTTGCTTTCCTTTCCTTTGCTTTGCTTTCCTTAACCTTACTCTCATTTCCATTTCTTTCCTTTCCCTTCCTTTAATTTCTTTCCTTTCTTATCCTTTCCTTTTCTTCCTTTCCTTTCCTTTCCTTTCCCTTCCTTCCCTTTCTTTCCTTTGTTTTCCTTTCCTTTCCTTTCCTTTCCTTTCCTTTCCTTCACTTCCCTTCCTTTCCTTTGTCTCCTTTCCTTTCTTTTGTTTTCCTTTTCTTCTTTATTTTTTTCCCCTTTCCTTTGCTTTCCTTTCCTTTCTTTTCCTCTCCTTACCTTACTTTCCTTTCCTTACTCTTACTCTCATTTCCATTTCTTTCCTTTCCTCTCCTTTGCTTTTTTTTCCTTCCCTTTTCTTTTCTTTCCTTTCCCTTCCTTTCCTTTCTTGCCTTTCTTATCCTTTCCATTGCTTTCCTTTCCTTTCTTTCCTTTAATTTCCTTCGTTTTCCTTTCCATTGCTTTCCTTCCATTACCTTTTCTTTGCTTTCCTTTCCTTTCCCTTCCTTGGTTTTCCTTTCCTTTAATTACCTGTCCTTTCCTTTCTTTCCTTTCCTTTCCTTCGTTTCCCTTTCCATTCCTTTCCTTCCATTAACTTTCCTTTGCTTTCCTTTCCTTTCTCTTCCTTTGTTTTCCCTTCCTTTCCTTTATCTAATTTCCCTTAGTTTTCTTTCCTTTTTTTCTTTCCTTTCCTTTGATTTCCTTTCCTTAGTTTTCCTTTCCTTTCCCTTCCTTTTCTTTCCTTTTTTTCTTTCCTTTCCTTTGTTTTTTTGCTTAGTTTTCCTTTCCCTTCCTTTCCTTTGCTTTTATTTTCTTTCCTTTCCTTTCCTTTCCTTTCCTTTTCTTTCCTTTCCTTTCCTTTCTTTTCCTTTCCTTTCCTTCCCTTTCCTTTCTTTCCTTTGCTTTCCTTTCCTCTCCTTTCCTTTCTTTTCTTTTCTTTTCTTTTCTTTTCTTTTCTTTTCTTTTCTTTTCTTTTCTTTTCCTTTCTTTTCTTTTTCTTTATTTTCTTTTCTTTCCTTTCCTTTCTTTCCTTTCTCTTCTTTTCGTTTCCTTTGCTTTGCTTTCTTTCCTTTCCTACGTTTTCCTTTCCATTCCTTTCCTTCCTTTCCCTTCCTTTGTTTCCTTTCATTTCCATTCCTTTTCTTTCCTTTCCTTTCCTTCACTTTCTTTTGTTTTCCTTTCCTTTCCTTCCATTTCCTTTCCTTTCCTTTCCTTCCCTTTGATTTCCTTTCCTTTCTTTCCTTTCCTTTCGTTTCCTTTCCTTTCCTTTCCTTTCCTTTCTTTTCTTTCCTTTCCTTTCCATCGTTTTCCTTTCTTTTCTTCCATTACCTTTCCTTTACTTTCCTTTCCTTTCGCCCTCTTTGTTTTCCTTTCCTTTCCTTTCCTTTCCTTGCCTTTTATTTATTTCCTTTCCTTTCTTTAATTTCCTTTTCTTTCCTTTCTTTGCTTTCCTTTCTTTCCTTTCCATTCCTTTCCCTCCATTAACTTTCCTTTGCTTTCCTTTCCTTTCCTTTCCTTTCCCTTTCTTTGTTTTCCTTTCCTTTATCTCCTTTCCTTTCTCTTGGTTTCCTTTCCTTTACTTTCCTTTCCTTTCCTTTCCTTTCCTTTCCTTTCCTTTCCTTTCCTTTCCTTTCCTTTCCTTTCCTTTCCTTCCCTTTCCTTTGCTTTCCATTCCTTTCTTTACCTTACTTTCCTTTCCTTTCTTTCCTTAACCTTACTCTTATTTCCATTTCTTTCCTTTCCTCTCCTTTGCTTTCCTTTCCTTAGCTTACTTTCCTTTCCTTTCCTTACCCTTACTCTCATTTCCATTTCTTTCCTTTCCTCTCCTTCGCTTTCCTTTCCTTTATCTTCCTTTCCTTTCATTTCCTTTCTTATCCTCTCCTTTTCTTTCCTTACCTTCCGTTACCTTTCCCTTCCTTTCCTTTCCTTTCCCTTCTTTCCTTTCTTTTAATTTTCCTTTTATTTCCTTTGCTTTCCTTTCCTTTGCTTTGCTTTCCTTTCCTTTCCTTAACCTTACTCTCATTTCCATTTCTTTCCTTTCCTTTCCCTTCCTTTCATTTCTTTCCTTTCTTATCCTTTCCTTTTCTTCCTTTCCTTTCCTTTCCTTTCCCTTCCTTCGATTCTTTCCTTTGTTTTCCTTTCCTTTCCTTTCCTCTCCTTCACTTTCCTTCCATTTCCTTTCCTTTCCTTTCCTTCCCTTTGATTTCCTTTCCTTTCTTTCCTTTCCTTTCCTTTCCTTTCCTTTCCTTTCCTTTCTTTCCTTTCCTTTCCATCGTTTTCCTTTCTTTTCTTCCATTACCTTTCCTTTACTTTCCTTTCCTTTCGCCCTCTTTGTTTTCCTTTCCTTTCCTTTCCTTTCCTTGCCTTTTATTTCCTTTCCTTTCCTTTTTTAATTTCCTTTCCTTTCCTTTCCTTTCTTTGCTTTCCTTTCCTTTCTTTGCTTTCCTTTCCTTTCTTTCCTTTCCATTCCTTTCCATCCATTAACTTTCCTTTGCTTTCCTTTCCTTTCCTTTCCCTTTCTTTGTTTTCCTTTCCTTTATCTCCTTTCCTTTCTCTTGGTTTCCTTTCCTTTCCTTTCCTTTCCTTTCCTTTCCTTTCCTTTCCTTTCCTTTCCTTTCCTTTCCTTTCCTTCCCTTTCCTTTGCTTTCCATTCCTTTCTTTACCTTACTTTCCTTTCCTTTCTTTCCTTAACCTTACTCTCACTTCCATTTCTTTCCTTTCCTCTCCTTTGCTTTCCTTTCCTTACCTTACTTTCCTTTCCTTTCCTTACCCTTACTCTCATTTCCATTTCTTTCCTTTCCTCTCCTTCGCTTTCCTTTCCTTTATCTTCCTTTCCTTTCATTTCCTTTCTTATCCTCTCCTTTTCTTTCCTTACCTTCCCTTACCTTTCCCTTCCTTTCCTTTCCTTTCCCTTCTTTCCTTTCTTTTAATTTTCCTTTTCTTTCCTTTGCTTTCCTTTCCTTTGCTTTGCTTTCCTTTCCTTTCCTTAACCTTACTCTCATTTCCATTTCTTTCCTTTCCTTTCCCTTCCTTTCATTTCTTTCCTTTCTTATCATTTCCTTTTCTTCCTTTCCTTTCCTTTCCTTTCCCTTCCTTCCCTTTCTTTCCTTTGTTTTCCTTTCCTTTCCTTTCCTCTCCTTCACTTCCCTTCCTTTCCTTTCCTTTGTCTCCTTTCCTTTCTTTTGTTTTCCATTTCTTCTTTATTTTTTCCCCTTTCCTTTGCTTTCCTTTCCTTTCTTTCCTTTCCTTTCCTTTCTTTTCCTCTCCTTACCTTACTTTCCTTTCCTTTCCTTACCCTTACTGTCATTTCCATTTCTTTCCTTTCCTCTCCTTTGCTTTTTTTTCCTTC
>CATLJZ010000011.1:0-33763 GCA_949987695.1 Merzomyia westermanni
CTGCTCCGGATTTTCATGATTTATGTACCACTTGGATAGCTAAAGAAATTCCCTTTCCAAAATGTATAGTTATACTGGCTATATCTCAACTTTTAAAAATGCAGACTTTGATAGGTCTAGGACGCTCCCGTTGTAGCAGTAAATCGAGTTTAAAGAAAAAGTTAACCTTCAAATGGCCATAACTTCCACAGTTTTGCTCCGATTTTCATGATTTATGTACCATTGGATAGCTAAAGAAATTCCCTTTCCAAAAATGTATAGTTTTACTGGCATATCTCAACTTTTAAAAATGCAGACTTTGATAGGTCTAGGACGCTCCCGTTTAGCAGTAAATCGAGTTTAAAGAAAAAGTTAACTTCAAATGGCCATAACTTCCACAGTTTTGCTCCGATTTTCATGATTTATGTACCATTGGATAGCTAAAGAAATTCCCTTTCCAAAAATGTATAGTTTTACTGTATATCTCAACTTTTAAAAATGCAGACTTTGATAGGTCTAGGACGCTCCGTTTAGCAGTAAATCGAGTTTAAAGAAAAGTTAACTTCAAATGGCCATAACTTCCCACAGTTTCTGCTCGATTTTCATGATTTATGTACCATTGGATAGCTAAAGAAATTCCCCTTTCCAAAAATGTATAGTTTTACTGGTATATCTCAACTTTTAAAAATGCAGACTTTGATAGGTCTAGGACGCTCCGTTTAGCAGTAAATCGAGTTTAAAGAAAAGTTAACTTCAAATGGCCATAACTTCCACAGTTATGCTCTGGATTTTCATGATTATGTACCATTGGATAGCTAAAAGAAATTCCCTTTCCAAAATGTATAGTTTTACTGGTATATCTCAACTTTTAAAAATGCAGACTTTGATAGGTCTAGGACGCTCCCGTTTAGCAGTAAATCGAGTTTAAAGAAAAGGTTAACTTCAAATGGCCATAACTTCCACAGTTTTCTGCTCCGATTTTCATGATTTATGTACCATTGGATAGCTAAAGAAATTCCCTTTCCCAAAAATGTATAGTTTTACTGGTATATCTCAACTTTTAAAAATGCAGACTTTGATAGGTCTAGGACGGCTCCGTTTAGCAGTAAATCGAGTTTAAAGAAAAAGTTAACTTCAAATGGCCATAACTTCCACAGTTCTGCTCGATTTTCATGATTTATGTACCATTGGATAGCTAAAGGAAATTCCCTTTCCAAAATTGTATAGTTTTACTGGTATTATCTCAACTTTTAAAAATGCAGACTTTGATAGGTCTAGGACGCTCCGTTTAGCAGTAAATCGAGTTTAAAGAAAAAGTTAACTTCAAATGGCCATAACTTCCAACAGTTCTGCTTGGATTTTCATGATTTATGTACCATTGGATAGCTAAAGAAATTCCCTTTCCAAAAATGTATAGTTTTACTGGTATATCTCAACTTTTAAAAAATGCAGACTTTGATAGGTCTAGGGACGCTCCGTTTAGCAGTAAATCGAGTTTAAAGAAAAGTTAACTTCAAATGGCCATAACTTCCACAGTTTTGCCTCGGATTTTCATGATTTTATGTACCATTGGATAGCTAAAGAAATTCCCCTTTCCAAAAATGTATAGTTTTACTGGTATATCTCAACTTTTAAAAATGCAGAACTTTGATAGGTCTAGGACGCTCCGTTTAGCAGTAAATCGAGTTTAAAGAAAAGTTAACTTCAAATGGCCATAACTTCCACAGTATTTGCTCGGATTTTCATGATTTATGTACCATTGGATAGCTAAAAGAAATGCCCTTTCCAAAAATGTATAGTTTTACTGGTATATCTCAACTTTTAAAAATGCAGACTTTGATAGGTCTAGGACGCTCCGTTTAGCAGTAAATCGAGTTTAAAGAAAAGTTAACTTCAAATGGCCATAACTTCCACAGTTTTGCTCCGATTTTCATGATTTATGTACCATGGATAGCTAAAGAAATTCCCTTTCCAAAAAATGTATAGTTTTACTGGTATATCTCAACTTTTAAAAATGCAGACTTTGATAGGTCTAGGACGCTCCGTTTAGCAGTAAATCGAGTTTAAAGAAAAGTTCAACTTCAAATGGCCATAACTTCCACAGTTTTGCTCCGATTTTCATGATTTATGTACCATTGGATAGCTAAAGAAATTCCCTTTCCAAAAATGTATAGTTTTACTGGTATATCTCAACTTTTAAAAATGCAGACTTTGATAGGTCTAGGACGCTCCGTTTAGCAGTAAATAGAGTTTAAAGAAAAGTTAACTTCAAATGGCCATAACTTCCCACAGTTCTGCTTGGATTTTCATGATTTATGTACCATTGGATAGCTAAAGAAATTCCCTTTCCAAAAAATGTATAGTTTTACTGGTATATCTCAACTTTTAAAAATGCAGACTTTGATAGGTCTAGGACGCTCCGTTTAGCAGTAAATCGAGTTTAAAGAAAAGTTAACTTCAATTGGCCATAACTTCCACAGTTCTGGCTTGGATTTTCATGATTTATGTACCATTGGATAGCTAAAGAAATTCCCCTTTCCAAAAATGTATAGTTTTACTGGTATATCTCAACTTTTAAAAATGCAGACTTTGATAGGTCTAGGACGCTCCGTTTAGCAGTAAATCGAGTTTAAAGAAAAGTTAACTTCAAATGGCCATAACTTCCACAGTTTTGCTCCGGATTTTCATGATTTATGTACCATTGGATAGCTAAAGAAATTCCCTTTCCAAAAATGTATAGTTTTACTGGTATATCTCAACTTTTAAAAAATGCAGACTTTGATAGGTCTAGGACGCTCCGTTTAGCAGTAAATCGAGTTTAAAGAAAAGTTAACTTCAAATGGCCATAACTTCCACAGTTTCTGCTTGGATTTTCATGATTTATGTACCATTGGATAGCTAAAGAAATTCCCTTTCCAAAAATGTATAGTTTTACTGGTATATCTCAACTTTTAAAAATGCAGACTTTGATAGGTCCTAGGACGCTCCGTTTAGCAGTAAATCGAGTTTAAAGAAAAGTTAACTTCCAAATGGCCATAACTTCCACAGTTTTGCTTCCGGATTTTCATGATTTATGTACCATTGGATAGCTAAAGAAATTCCCTTTCCCAAAAATGTATAGTTTTTACTGGCTATATCTCAACTTTTAAAAATGCAGACTTTGATAGGTCTAGGACGCTCCGTTTAGCAGTAAATCGAGTTTAAAGAAAAGTTAACTTCAAATGGCCATAACTTCCACAGTTTTGCTCCGATTTTCATGATTTATGTACCATTGGATAGCTAAAGAAATTCCCTTTCCAAAAATGTATAGTTTTACTGGTATATCTCAACTTTTAAAAATGCAGACTTTGATAGGTCTAGGACGCTCCGTTTAGCAGTAAAATCGAGTTTAAAGAAAAGTTAACTTCAAATGGCCATAACTTCCACAGTTCTGCTTGGATTTTCATGATTTATGTACCATTGGATAGCTAAAGAAATTCCCTTTCCAAAAATGTATAGTTTTACTGGTATATCTCAACTTTTAAAAAATGCAGACTTTGATAGGTCTAGGACGCCTCCGTTTAGCAGTAAATCGAGTTTAAAGAAAAGTTAACTTCAAATGGCCATTACTTCCACAGTTTTGCTCCGATTTTTCATGATTTATGTACCATTGGATAGCTAAAGAAATGCCCTTTCCAAAAATGTATAGTTTTACTGGTATATCTCAACTTTTAAAAATGCAGACTTTGATAGGTCTAGGACGCTCCGTTTAGCAGTAAATAGAGTTTAAAGAAAAGTTAACTTCAAATGGCCATAACTTCCACAGTTCTGCTTGGATTTTCATGATTTATGTACCATTGGATAGCTAAAGAAATTCCCTTTCCAAAAATGTATAGTTTTACTGGTATATCTCAACTTTTAAAAATGCAAACTTTGATAGGTCTAGGACGCTCCGTTTAGCAGCAAATCGAGTTTAAAGAAAAGTTAACTTCAAATGGCCATAACTTCCACAGTTCTGCTTGGATTTTCATGATTTATGTACCATTGGATAGCTAAAGAAATTCCCTTTCCAAAAATGTATAGTTTTACTGGTATATCTCAACTTTTAAAAATGCAGACTTTGATAGGTCTAGGACGCTCCGTTTAGCAGTAAATCGAGTTTAAAGAAAAGTTAACTTTCAAATGGCCATAACTTCCACAGTTTTGCTCCGATTTTCATGATTTATGTACCATTGGATAGCTAAAGAAATTCCCTTTCCAAAAATGTATAGTTTTACTGGCATATCTCAACTTTTAAAAATGCAGACTTTGATAGGTCTAGGACGCTCCGTTTAGCAGTAAATCGAGTTTAAAGAAAAGTTAACTTCAAATGGCCATAACTTCCACAGTTTTGCTCCGATTTTCATGATTTATGTACCATTGGATAGCTAAAGAAATTCCCTTTCCAAAAATGTATAGTTTTACTGGTATATCTCAACTTTTAAAAATGCAGACTTTGATAGGTCTAGGACGCTCCGTTTAGCAGTAAATCGAGTTTAAAGAAAAGTTAACTTCAAATGGCCATAACTTCCACAGTTCTGCTTGGATTTTCATGATTTATGTACCATTGGATAGCTAAAGAAATTCCCTTTCCAAAAATGTATAGTTTTACTGGTATATCTCAACTTTTAAAAATGCAGACTTTGATAGGTCTAGGACGCTCCGTTTAGCAGTAAATCGAGTTTAAAGAAAAGTTAACTTCAAATGGCCATAACTTCCACAGTTTTGCTCCGATTTTCATGATTTATGTACCATTGGATAGCTAAAGAAACTCCCTTTCCAAAAATGTATAGTTTTACTGGTATATCTCAACTTTTAAAAATGCAGACTTTGATAGGTCTAGGACGCTCCGTTTAGCAGTAAATCGAGTTTAAAGAAAAGTTAACTTCAAATGGCCATAACTTCCACAGTTCTGCTTGGATTTTCATGATTTATGTACCATTGGATAGCTAAAGAAATTCCCTTTCCAAAAATGTATAGTTTTACTGGTATATCTCAACTTTTAAAAATGCAGACTTTGATAGGTCTAGGACGCTCCGTTTAGCAGTAAATCGAGTTTAAAGAAAAGTTAACTTCAAATGGCCATAACTTCCACAGTTTTGCTCCGATTTTCATGATTTATGTACCATTGGATAGCTAAAGAAATTCCCTTTCCAAAAATGTATAGTTTTACTGGTATATCTCAACTTTTAAAAATGCAGACTTTGATAGGTCTAGGGACGCTCCGTTTAGCAGTAAATCGAGTTTAAAGAAAAGTTAACTTCAAATGGCCATAACTTCCACAGTTCTGCTCCGATTTTCATGATTTATGTACCATTGGATAGCTAAAGAAATTCCCTTTCCAAAAATGTATAGTTTTTACTGGTATATCTCAACTTTTTAAAAATGCAGACTTTGATAGGTCTAGGACGCTCCGTTTAGCAGTAAATCGAGTTTAAAGAAAAGTTAACTTCAAATGGCCATAACTATCCACAGTTCTGCTTGGATTTTCATGATTTATGTACCATTGGATAGCTAAAGAAATTCCCTTTCCAAAAATGTATAGTTTTACTGGTATATCTCAACTTTTAAAAATGCAGACTTTGATAGGTCTAGGACGCTCCGTTTAGCAGTAAATCGAGTTTAAAGAAAAGTTAACTTCAAATGGCCATAACTTCCACAGTTCTGCTTGGATTTTCATGATTTATGTACCATTGGATAGCTAAAGAAATTCCCTTTCCAAAAATGTATAGTTTTTCCAAAAATGTATAGTTTTACTGGTATATCTCAACTTTTAAAAATGCAGACTTTGATAGGTCTAGGACGCTCCGTTTAGCAGTAAATCGAGTTTAAAGAAAAGTTAACTTCAAATGGCCATAACTTCCACAGTTTTGCTCGGATTTTCATGATTTATGTACCATTGGATAGCTAAAGAAATGCCCTTTCCAAAAATGTATAGTTTTACTGGTATATCTCAACTTTTAAAAATGCAGACTTTGATAGGTCTAGGACGCTCCGTTTAGCAGTAAATCGAGTTTAAAGAAAAGTTAACTTCAAATGGCCATAACTTCCACAGTTTTGCTCCGATTTTCATGATTTATGTACCATTGGATAGCTAAAGAAATGCCCTTTCCAAAAATGTATAGTTTTACTGGTATATCTCAACTTTTAAAAATGCAGACTTTGATAGGTCTAGGACGCTCCGTTTAGCAGTAAATCGAGTTTAAAGAAAAGTTAACTTCAAATGGCCATAACTTCCACAGTTTTGCTCGGATTTTCATGATTTATGTACCATTGGATAGCTAAAGAAATGCCCTTTCCAAAAATGTATAGTTTTACTGGTATATCTCAACTTTTAAAAATGCAGACTTTGATAGGTCTAGGACGCTCCGTTTAGCAGTAAATCGAGTTTAAAGAAAAGTTAACTTCAAATGGCCATAACTTCCACAGTTTTGCTCCGATTTTCATGATTTATGTACCATTGGATAGCTAAAGAAATTCCCTTTCCAAAAATGTATAGTTTTACTGGTATATCTCAACTTTTAAAAATGCAGACTTTGATAGGTCTAGGACGCTCCGTTTAGCAGTAAATCGAGTTTAAAGAAAAGTTAACTTCAAATGGCCATAACTTCCACAGTTCTGCTTGGATTTTCATGATTTATGTACCATTGGATAGCTAAAGAAATTCCCTTTCCAAAAATGTATAGTTTTACTGGTATATCTCAACTTTTAAAAATGCAGACTGTTTAAGTGACTTGCGCTCACTTAAAGTCCTTTAAGTATTACGGATCCTAAGTGCCTTGCGTTCACTTCCGATATTCGAATGACTTGCGCTCATGCAAACCTCCTACACTTCCACACTATATACATCCCTGCGTTACTTCGAAAAAGTGCACTGGAGTTGCCATCCAGCACTTCCAACAAACTCACTGGAGTTGCCTTCCAGTGATGTTACTGCATAAAAGCAAGTGTTTTTATGCATTCCGTCGCTCTTTCATTTTTCATCACCGACAAGTGGACTATTCGCCGGCAAGTGATTCCCGACAATATTTATTGTAATCAAGCCTCAAGTTATCATATAATCTACGCATCGTCAAGGAGCAAATATATACCACCAACCATAGCACGGGAAGTATAATTTCTCCAGCAATTGAGTAAGTTACAAATATAATATCTTTATTTCGTCGGGCCACTTGCGGTGTACCCTTTTCGGACCAACAACTTTAATTCAACATATATATATATATATATATATATATAATCATCAAGCTTTATTAAATCATCATTGAATTCCATCGTACCTATTTCAATACATTAAATGTAATTTTCATTCGCTTTTGTAAAGCACATTAAACTAGAAATTTTCATGATCATTTTACAATCATCTACGTATATTGCTATATACGATCATTTCCTTCATTCATTAATTAATACAAATCAATATTGTTAGTGTTAAGCGTTCCTTTGTAAATAAAGTGAATTTTCTATTTAAACACTTGCAATTCATCATTGATTTAAACATTGGTCCTTGCGAGCCAAATTTTGAACCAGTGGCAACGCAACCAAAAAACACAACACTGTTCGTAAAGTGCGACCTCTACAATTATCTTCATTCGAAATTTTTCCATTCGGTTGTGCTTATCGAAAATTCTTTTGAGTGTCCAAATTTTTAAAATAAAAACCTAAATACAGTATTTTTGACGTTAATTAGTTAGTTTCCAACTCCCGACCAAAAAAACTATTGGTAATACTACTAAAGTAATAGGTGGTGCTCAAAAATATAACTATATTAATTAGTGTGCAAAGTAGCGGCAAAAGGAGTACCCCTTTGGAGCGCCAGCATTTATCAGCATTTTTTAATAAAGGACCATACATTTACGAATCAGCAAAAATATGAGGACAGCAGTAATACGCACGTAAGTTGCTGAATTTTATTTTACAATCAAGGCATTTATATCGGTCAGACATAACGGCTTCCGTTATATTTGCATATACGGACATATATATATACGTATATATATATAGACATATATGCATTGTGATCCCGCTATTTTTCAAATAGCGCGATTCGATTCCAACCATTCCTCGGTACCACTTTTCGTGTATTTTCATATTTTCCCAGTTTATATACATACATATACCCACTTGTTGCAAAACTGCAACACAAAACCCTCACGCTATTTGCAGTAGCATTATAGAAAATAGTTCCTCTTATCAATAAGTTCACTATTTTAAAAATATCTAAACCATCTTTTAAAGTGCTAAGTAATAAATTCTCTCGTAATTTTCAGTCTTCTTTATATCATCTTAGGCAGTTTTGCCATAAACTATTCCGTGCAGATGCACACAAATAGTAACATACATATTTATGTATACCCACCTGTAAAGCTACTTGCATATAATAATACAATTTTCTTAATACATTTTTCGTTAACGGATTAACATATTATCAAACTAAATACCTTTTGCACATTCTGGTATAAGATTCTTCACTTTGCATTTTGTACCAATTCGTGTATACATACATACATTTGGTCAGACATATGAACGTTGCGGTATATGAATTTGCGCTAAATTAGGAAACAGAAAATTGCGTAACAACTTTGGTTTGCGTTATAGGATTTTTACAAGTAACTAATCTTTGAAAAATTGTAAAATTTATGAGAAAATTGCTTGGGTCAATCCGATAGTACAGCGGAATCAAAGTTTTTTGGGTCAATCAGCTAATAAAGCAGGTTTAATATAAACTTTATATATCTAAATTCATATGTTTATTTGCATTTAAACACGTTTATATCTAACATCATACGTATATATTTAACATCACACGTATATTTCTGGGGATCAGTGGGAATCTCTTCTTCTTATCAGTGTCTTGCGAACGTCTACATTGTACCATTAGTTAAGTGGAGTTACAGATTATAGCTTTAACAGTTTAACTGGGCTTGCGTCTTTAGTGTTTTAACTCGGGTTTAAACTCATAGTCCTACCAAATCGTCTTCTCCTTATCAAGTAACTCTTTGTCGTGCACAAGTATATATTTGTTCGCACCAAATAGCTTCCGGAATTTTCATTCTTTTGCGTTTCAACTATGGCACTCTCTACCGCGATAATGTCGAAGTTTATATTCGACTCGAACAATGTAGTCAAGTTTTGTACCAATTTCCAAAAGGAGGATCCATACGATCAAACGGACTCCTTATTAGATGTGAAACTACAAGATCTCAACTCCCGGTGGGATATGTTGAGAATTTCTTATGAGAAAGTTTGTATTGCGGAAGAAGCTACAGTTTCGGCGGACTTCAAAGAAGAAGCCCATAATAAATTTCAACTTTGCACCGACTCCTTCTATATCTGTAAATCACACCTTTTAGACCACCTTAAACTTCATCAAACCAATTCAGCCGAAGCAAGCGGTACCTCCCGTCAGTCCCACGCTTTTAACCCAAATTCTGTACCCTGCATTAAAGTACCTCCTTGCGACACCGAGGTATTTTACGGTAGCTATGAGGAGTGGCCTTCCTTTCGCGATATGTTCACGGCCGTCTACCTCAACCACCCAAAATTGACTCCCGCTCAAAAGCTATACCACCTTCGAAATAAGACCCGAGGGAAAGCAGGTGCTATTGTCAAACAATATACCTTGTGTGATGAGAATTTTCCTTTAGCTTGGGAAGCGCTAAGAGCTCGATTCGAAAATAAAAGAATCTTGATAGATAAACAGCTGAAAACGCTTTTCAATATCGCTCCAGTCACCTCGGAAAATAGCGAAGGCATCCAAAAGATTCAGAATACCATCAATGATTGCCTCGTAATCCTTAAATCTCAGGGAATTTCTGTTTCGGATTGGGACCCAATCCTTATTTACCTGTGTTCCTCGAAGCTCCCTGAGGAATCCCTTTCTCTCTGGGAGCAATCCCTAGAGTCTAGGAAAGAACTTCCAAAGTGGTCACAAATGGACCAGTTCCTAACCAGTCGTTACGAAGTGGTCGAACGCCTACATGGGTACAAAACCAGCAGGCCACGCACCTCGCTTCCACAGAAATCGTCATCTAAGATACAGTCGTATCATTCAGAAGAAAAACTTGCGTTTACCTGCAAATTATGCAACAACAACCATACCTTGAAATCCTGCCCCGAATTTCGGAAACTTAGTGTCTCCGAACGTACCAAGTTTGTGAAACAAGTCGGGTATTGCACCAACTGCTTCGCATACAATCACTCTGTCGCCAATTGCCCAAGTAACTTTCGATGTCTGCACTGCAAAAAAAACCATCATACCATGTTACATCTACCAGTAACAAACAAGCCCGAATCAAAGGCATCCAGTAGAACTACCTCTACCACACCCTCCAAAAATGCAACCCAGCTTATGCATACGGAATCCTCCCAGCAATCCAGACATCCCATCTTTGACCTCACCGACGGCAATTGGGAAGAGTCTCCATCATCTTCCAAGAACTCTGGTTCTAATATTCAAGCGAACTTCTCGGCGAATCATGAGAAAACGCTGCTTCCAACAGCCCAAGTGCAAATCGAACACATGGGTTCTACCTTCACGTTACGAGCCTTAATTGACCAAGGCTCACAAAAAACGTTCGTATCAGAAAAGATACAAAATCGCCTACAACTTCCTACTTACAAAGAAAACTTTTCAGTTACGGGAATGGGCGGAAAGTTCGTCGAAAACGCGAACCGCGTCTGCCAACTGATCCTGGTATCCCAACGCCACGATACCCGTATCCATACAAACGCCATCGTCCTAAAGCAACTTACAAGTTTTCTACCGTCGTTTACAATACCAAAACCAAATTTGTTGGAAATTAAGGACCTAGATCTTGCGGATCCATTCTTTTACACCCCTGGTCAGATCGATCTAGTTATAGGCAGTGACCTTATTCCACAAATTCTTCTCCAAGGAGTCAAACATCACGTCCTTGGTAGTCTTCTTGCGCAAAACACCATTTTCGGCTGGTACTTAAGTGGACCATTATCCTCCACGGAATGTTCTGGTTTCCACACACATGCGACTGAAATTTCAAATGAGGATCTTAACGACCAACTCAAGCGTTTTTGGAAACTAGAAGCAATGACTGAATCGCATCCATTGTCAGCTGAAGAAATCACTTGCGAAGATTTCTACCAGAAAACGACTCAGCGCCAAAGCGATGGACGATACGTAGTGCGTTTACCGTTCAAATCTCAATTTCCTACCCACCTCTCCCTAGGTCCATCCCGGTCGCAAGCGATGAAGCAGGCGATTCGAATGGAACATACGCTTAGTAAAAATCCAACCCTCCAAATCGAATACAATCGGGTGCTAGAAGAATATCTGACTCTTGACCATATGAAACCGATCCCTCCGGAAGAAATCCACCATAATGGAAACTATTTTTCTTACTACCTTCCACACCATTCCGTGGTTAAACCAGATAGTACATCCACCAAAGTTCGAGTGGTATTTAATGCCTCAAAACCAACTTCATCTGGAACATCACTTAACGATGTTCTCCACATAGGCCCAACTCTGCAAGCTGATCTTATGTTCGTTATCCTGAATTGGCGTCTGTACAAGTACGTCTTCAACGGAGATATACAAAAGATGTATCGCCAAATTCTCTTGCATGAGGACGATCAACAATATCAAAGAATCCTCTTGCGTAGGGACCAGGCAGTAAAACTTACAGATTTTGCACTGAAGACGGTAACTTTCGGGGTAAACTGTGCGCCATACTTGGCCATTCGCACATTACACCAGTTGGCATATGACTCGAAGGATTTCTACCCTCTGGCCCAGAAAATCTTGACCAAAGAAACTTATGTAGACGACATATTGTCTGGGGGACATGACATTCCGTCTTGCATCCAGGCACAAAACCAAACAATCCAATGTCTGATCTCCGCAGGGTTTCCACTTAAGAAAATTACTGCGAACCACCCAGAACTTCTTAGCCATATTCCACCCGAAGATTTGTTAGATTCTGATTTCTTGAAGTTTGATTGCTCAAGTTCGACAAAAACTCTCGGTATTCGCTGGAACGCATTAAACGATTGCTTTTCGTATACAATTGAGCAAACCCCACCACCTACCAATTCCACAAAGAGGCAAATTTTGTCAGCTATTTCGAAACTTTTCCACCCCGCAGGGTGGCTAGCGCCTATTCTAATTCAGGGAAAGATATTAATGCAGCAGATATGGTTAGAAGGTACTGAATGGGATGAAGGCGTTAAACCACTGTCGCTTCAAAAATGGGTTCAATTTGTTACTGACCTTCGTTCTATCGAAACAATTCGAATACCACGTTGGACTGAGTTTTCCCCTTACCATAAGATCCAAGTACACGGATTTTGTGACGCATCGGAGAAGGCATACTGTGCAGCCATTTATCTTCGCGCTCAATCGGGCAGTAAAGTATCGTCACACCTTCTTTTTGCAAAAACAAAGGTAGCGCCTTTGCAAACAGTGAGCCTTCCACGGTTAGAACTGTGTGGTGCTGTCCTACTCTCCAAATGCATCAAAAATCTAACCCATCAACTTCCTTTAGGAGATTTTGAAACATTTTTATGGTCCGATTCATCAATTGTCCTTGCGTGGCTCGAAAAACCACCATGTACATGGAAGGTGTATGTGGCGAATCGTACATCTGAAATCATCCAAAATGTTGGAAACAGCAAATGGCGACACGTATCCACTAACCATAACCCGGCAGATCTCGGTACTCGAGGGTGTAGAGCACAGGATTTGGTACAGCAATCTCTTTGGTGGACCGGACCAGACTGGCTTCTTAAACCTCCGGAGCAATGGCCCATTTCTAGTCGGAAAAATGTTGTTCTTCAAGAAGAACGAAAAGTCGAAGCTCTACATACTTTGGAAGCGGAACCTGACATCTTAGACCGCTTTTCGTCTTGGCCAAAAGCACTGCGAGTGATATCCTACGTTTTTCGTTTCATCCATCGAATCAAATCCATACAGTCCACTCCACTAACCAATTACCAATCGATAGTTATCACTCAGGCAGAAATCCACTTTGTTAAAACGCGCCTTATTAAACTTGCTCAAAAAAGGCGTTATCCTAATGAATATCTTAAACTATCAAACAAAGAATCGATTTCTAAGAAGAGTCCGCTTCTGTCTTTGAATCCCTTCCTCGATACAAATGGCCTTCTCAGAGTAAACGGCCGTTTGGCCAACTCTGATCTCTCATATAATGAGAAGCATCCAATAATCCTTCCTGAATCGTCAAGGTTTTGCTACATTTTTCTTCAATTCCTCCATAATTTATTGATGCACGCTGAGCATCAGCTAATGATCAGGACCGTAAGACAGGAATATTTCATTCCTCGATTAAAATCAAAAATCAAAGTTTGCATACGCAACTGTAAAACATGCACAATCTTCAAAAAAACCACCAGATCGCAAATCATGGCAGCCCTACCACCAGAACGTTGCAAGTTCTCATTACCATTTACTTTTACAGGACTAGACTTTGCAGGTCCTTTCGATCTTAAATCATCACCTCTTCGAAAAGCATCTATAGTCAAAGGTTACGTTTGCGTTTTTGTATGTTTTTCAACCAAAGCTATCCACCTGGAACCATGTTCGGATCTCTCCACCAAAGCTTTTCAAGCCGCTTTTTCCCGTTTCGTGGGAAGACGTGGCCTACCCAAACGTATCTTCTCCGACAATGGAAAAAACTTTGTCGGCGCCAATAGGGCATTTCAAATGGATTTCAAGCAATTTCTTAAAGAATCATCTGAAGACATAGCTTCAAAATATTCTCTTCACGGCTTCGAATGGCATTTCCTACCTCCCAACGCCCCGCACATGGGTGGACTTTGGGAGGCAGCGGTCAAAAGCTTCAAACTACATTTCAAACGCATTGCTGGAAGCCACCATTTTACCTTCGAAGAACTTTCTACCTTGTTAACGCGCATAGAAGCATTGCTGAACTCCAGACCACTCTCACCTATGTCAGACAATCCAGATGAGCTGCTAGCCTTAACTCCAGGACATTTTCTACGAGGAGCTCCTTTGCTGGCAGCGCCCGAACCACAAATAGACAACCTTTCATTACAAAATCGTTGGGAAAAGCTTAAAATATTGCATCATCAATTTAGCCAAAGATGGAAAGATGAGTACCTTAAAGAACTTCACAAGAGGTACAAATGGAAGTATCCACAACATGATCTTTCTGAAGGGGATTTTGTCGTCATAAAAAATGAGTTAGTTCCCCCAAACGAATGGCGCTTAGGCCGAATAGAAAAGGTGTATCAGGGGTCGGACCGTCATATAAGGGTTGCCGACGTTCGGACGCAACATGGTACCTTTACTCGACCAGTCGTCAAATTGTGCCCTCTTCCCATCCACACCGAGTTGACTAACACCCAGTTCTGGGTCTAACAATATTAACATTCTTTTATTAAAACCTATCCTCTTTACAGAAGCCGCGACCATCGTTCAACTCCGCCGTCCGAGGTATATGTCATGCGACCGCAAAGAGTTCCACGCAACCCGGATGTGCATCAATGCCTTATTTGTTTCCGTTATCACGCACTAAGGTTCTGTAAAGAATTCCAGCTAATGGGAGTAGAGGAGCGTAGAGTGAAGGTTCGCTTTTTAGAATATTGCCCGAATTGCCTAGCCCGCACCCACAACCGGGTCAGGGATTGCCGCTCCGACGCAAAATGCAAAATTTGTCATCAGTTGCATCACACGCTTTTACACCGTCCATCATCTGACGATGAAGAGGATCCAGCTCCAACCACTCCACCGTCTACTCCACGAACTAATCGACGGTCTACTCCACGAGCTAATCCGCGGTCTACTCCCCGTCCTACACCACATACCACTTCAAGACCATCGGATGCGCGCTTGTGCAGCGAGTTGGATCAAGCCATTAAAGGGTTGCAAACACTTCGCAATTTAATTGCACCAGTGCAACGGCGGCGGCATGTTTAAGTGACTTGCGCTCACTTAAAGTCCTTTAAGTATTACGGATCCTAAGTGCCTTGCGTTCACTTCCGATATTCGAATGACTTGCGCTCATGCAAACCTCCTACACTTCCACACTATATACATCCCTGCGTTACTTCGAAAAAGTGCACTGGAGTTGCCATCCAGCACTTCCAACAAACTCACTGGAGTTGCCTTCCAGTGATGTTACTGCATAAAAGCAAGTGTTTTTATGCATTCCGTCGCTCTTTCATTTTTCATCACCGACAAGTGGACTATTCGCCGGCAAGTGATTCCCGACAATATTTATTGTAATCAAGCCTCAAGTTATCATATAATCTACGCATCGTCAAGGAGCAAATATATACCACCAACCATAGCACGGGAAGTATAATTTCTCCAGCAATTGAGTAAGTTACAAATATAATATCTTTATTTCGTCGGGCCACTTGCGGTGTACCCTTTTCGGACCAACAACTTTAATTCAACATATATATATATATATATATATATATATAATCATCAAGCTTTATTAAATCATCATTGAATTCCATCGTACCTATTTCAATACATTAAATGTAATTTTCATTCGCTTTTGTAAAGCACATTAAACTAGAAATTTTCATGATCATTTTACAATCATCTACGTATATTGCTATATACGATCATTTCCTTCATTCATTAATTAATACAAATCAATATTGTTAGTGTTAAGCGTTCCTTTGTAAATAAAGTGAATTTTCTATTTAAACACTTGCAATTCATCATTGATTTAAACACAGACTTTGATAGGTCTAGGACGCTCCGTTTAGCAGTAAATCGAGTTTAAAGAAAAGTTAACTTCAAATGGCCATAACTTCCACAGTTTTGCTCCGATTTTCATGATTTATGTACCACTGGATAGCTAAAGAAATTCCCTTTCCAAAAATGTATAGTTTTACTGGTATATCTCAACTTTTAAAAATGCAGACTTTGATAGGTCTAGGACGCTCCGTTTAGCAGTAAATCGAGTTTAAAGAAAAGTTAACTTCAAATGGCCATAACTTCCACAGTTTTGCTCCGATTTTCATGATTTATGTACCATTGGATAGCTAAAGAAATTCCCTTTCCAAAAATGTATAGTTTTACTGGTATATCTCAACTTTTAAAAATGCAGACTTTGATAGGTCTAGGACGCTCCGTTTAGCAGTAAATCGAGTTTAAAGAAAAGTTAACTTCAAATGGCCATAACTTCCACAGTTTTGCTCCGATTTTCATGATTTATGTACCATTGGATAGCTAAAGAAATTCCCTTTCCAAAAATGTATAGTTTTACTGGTATATCTCAACTTTTAAAAATGCAGACTTTGATAGGTCTAGGACGCTCCGTTTAGCAGTAAATCGAGTTTAAAGAAAAGTTAACTTCAAATGGCCATAACTTCCACAGTTTTGCTCGGATTTTCATGATTTATGTACCATTGGATAGCTAAAGAAATGCCCTTTCCAAAAATGTATAGTTTTACTGGTATATCTCAACTTTTAAAAATGCAGACTTTGATAGGTCTAGGACGCTCCGTTTAGCAGTAAATCGAGTTTAAAGAAAAGTTAACTTCAAATGGCCATAACTTCCACAGTTCTGCTTGGATTTTCATGATTTATGTACCATTGGATAGCTAAAGAAATTCCCTTTCCAAAAATGTATAGTTTTACTGGTATATCTCAACTTTTAAAAATGCAGACTTTGATAGGTCTAGGACGCTCCGTTTAGCAGTAAATCGAGTTTAAAGAAAAGTTAACTTCAAATGGCCATAACTTCCACAGTTTTGCTCCGATTTTCATGATTTATGTACCATTGGATAGCTAAAGAAATGCCCTTTCCAAAAATGTATAGTTTTACTGGTATATCTCAACTTTTAAAAATGCAGACTTTGATAGGTCTAGGACGCTCCGTTTAGCAGTAAATCGAGTTTAAAGAAAAGTTAACTTCAAATGGCCATAACTTCCACAGTTCTGCTTGGATTTTCATGATTTATGTACCATTGGATAGCTAAAGAAATGCCCTTTCCAAAAATGTATAGTTTTACTGGTATATCTCAACTTTTAAAAATGCAGACTTTGATAGGTCTAGGACGCTCCGTTTAGCAGTAAATCGAGTTTAAAGAAAAGTTAACTTCAAATGGCCATAACTTCCACAGTTCTGCTTGGATTTTCATGATTTATGTACCATTGGATAGCTAAAGAAATGCCCTTTCCAAAAATGTATAGTTTTACTGGTATATCTCAACTTTTAAAAATGCAGACTTTGATAGGTCTAGGACGCTCCGTTTAGCAGTAAATCGAGTTTAAAGAAAAGTTAACTTCAAATGGCCATAACTTCCACAGTTTTGTTCCGATTTTCATGATTTATGTACCATTGGATAGCTAAAGAAATTCCCTTTCCAAAAATGTATAGTTTTACTGGTATATCTCAACTTTTAAAAATGCAAACTTTGATAGGTCTAGGACGCTCCGTTTAGCAGCAAATCGAGTTTAAAGAAAAGTTAACTTCAAATGGCCATAACTTCCACAGTTTTGCTCGGATTTTCATGATTTATGTACCATTGGATAGCTAAAGAAATGCCCTTTCCAAAAATGTATAGTTTTACTGGTATATCTCAACTTTTAAAAATGCAGACTTTGATAGGTCTAGGACGCTCCGTTTAGCAGTAAATCGAGTTTAAAGAAAAGTTAACTTCAAATGGCCATAACTTCCACAGTTCTGCTTGGATTTTCATGATTTATGTACCATTGGATAGCTAAAGAAATGCCCTTTCCAAAAATGTATAGTTTTACTGGTATATCTCAACTTTTAAAAATGCAGACTTTGATAGGTCTAGGACGCTCCGTTTAGCAGTAAATCGAGTTTAAAGAAAAGTTAACTTCAAATGGCCATAACTTTTTACTGGTATATCTCAACTTTTAAAAATGCAGACTTTGATAGGTCTAGGACGCTCCGTTTAGCAGTAAATCGAGTTTAAAGAAAAGTTAACTTCAAATGGCCATAACTTCCACAGTTTTGCTCCGATTTTCATGATTTATGTACCATTGGATAGCTAAAGAAATTCCCTTTCCAAAAATGTATAGTTTTACTGGTATATCTCAACTTTTAAAAATGCAGACTTTGATAGGTCTAGGACGCTCCGTTTAGCAGTAAATCGAGTTTAAAGAAAAGTTAACTTCAAATGGCCATAACTTCCACAGTTTTGCTCGGATTTTCATGATTTATGTACCATTGGATAGCTAAAGAAATGCCCTTTCCAAAAATGTATAGTTTTACTGGTATATCTCAACTTTTAAAAATGCAGACTTTGATAGGTCTAGGACGCTCCGTTTAGCAGTAAATCGAGTTTAAAGAAAAGTTAACTTCAAATGGCCATAACTTCCACAGTTCTGCTTGGATTTTCATGATTTATGTACCATTGGATAGCTAAAGAAATTCCCTTTCCAAAAATGTATAGTTTTACTGGTATATCTCAACTTTTAAAAATGCAAACTTTGATAGGTCTAGGACGCTCCGTTTAGCAGCAAATCGAGTTTAAAGAAAAGTTAACTTCAAATGGCCATAACTTCCACAGTTCTGCTTGGATTTTCATGATTTATGTACCATTGGATAGCTAAAGAAATTCCCTTTCCAAAAATGTATAGTTTTACTGGTATATCTCAACTTTTAAAAATGCAAACTTTGATAGGTCTAGGACGCTCCGTTTAGCAGCAAATCGAGTTTAAAGAAAAGTTAACTTCAAATGGCCATAACTTCCACAGTTTTGCTCGGATTTTCATGATTTATGTACCATTGGATAGCTAAAGAAATTCCCTTTCCAAAAATGTATAGTTTTACTGGTATATCTCAACTTTTAAAAATGCAGACTTTGATAGGTCTAGGACGCTCCGTTTAGCAGTAAATCGAGTTTAAAGAAAAGTTAACTTCAAATGGCCATAACTTCCACAGTTTTGCTCGGATTTTCATGATTTATGTACCATTGGATAGCTAAAGAAATGCCCTTTCCAAAAATGTATAGTTTTACTGGTATATCTCAACTTTTAAAAATGCAGACTTTGATAGGTCTAGGACGCTCCGTTTAGCAGTAAATCGAGTTTAAAGAAAAGTTAACTTCAAATGGCCATAACTTCCACAGTTTTGCTCGGATTTTCATGATTTATGTACCATTGGATAGCTAAAGAAATGCCCTTTCCAAAAATGTATAGTTTTACTGGTATATCTCAACTTTTAAAAATGCAGACTTTGATAGGTCTAGGACGCTCCGTTTAGCAGTAAATCGAGTTTAAAGAAAAGTTAACTTCAAATGGCCATAACTTCCACACTTTTGCTCGGATTTTCATGATTTATGTACCATTGGATAGCTAAAGAAATTCCCTTTCCAAAAATGTATAGTTTTACTGGTATATCTCAACTTTTAAAAATGCAGACTTTGATAGGTCTAGGACGCTCCGTTTAGCAGTAAATCGAGTTTAAAGAAAAGTTAACTTCAAATGGCCATAACTTCCACAGTTTTGCTCCGATTTTCATGATTTATGTACCATTGGATAGCTAAAGAAATTCCCTTTCCAAAAATGTATAGTTTTACTGGTATATCTCAACTTTTAAAAATGCAGACTTTGATAGGTCTAGGACGCTCCGTTTAGCAGTAAATCGAGTTTAAAGAAAAGTTAACTTCAAATGGCCATAACTTCCACAGTTTTGCTCCGATTTTCATGATTTATGTACCATTGGATAGCTAAAGAAATTCCCTTTCCAAAAATGTATAGTTTTACTGGTATATCTCAACTTTTAAAAATGCAGACTTTGATAGGTCTAGGACGCTCCGTTTAGCAGTAAATCGAGTTTAAAGAAAAGTTAACTTCAAATGGCCATAACTTCCACAGTTTTGCTCGGATTTTCATGATTTATGTACCATTGGATAGCTAAAGAAATGCCCTTTCCAAAAATGTATAGTTTTACTGGTATATCTCAACTTTTAAAAATGCAGACTTTGATAGGTCTAGGACGCTCCGTTTAGCAGTAAATCGAGTTTAAAGAAAAGTTAACTTCAAATGGCCATAACTTCCACAGTTTTGCTCCGATTTTCATGATTTATGTACCATTGGATAGCTAAAGAAATTCCCTTTCCAAAAATGTATAGTTTTACTGGTATATCTCAACTTTTAAAAATGCAGACTTTGATAGGTCTAGGACGCTCCGTTTAGCAGTAAATCGAGTTTAAAGAAAAGTTAACTTCAAATGGCCATAACTTCCACATTTTTGCTCCGATTTTCATGAGTTATGTACCACTGGATAGCTAAAGAAATTCCCTTTCCAAAAATGTATAGTTTTACTGGTATATCTCAACTTTTAAAAATGCAGACTTTGATAGGTCTAGGACGCTCCGTTTAGCAGTAAATCGAGTTTAAAGAAAAGTTAACTTCAAATGGCCATAACTTCCACAGTTTTGCTCCGATTTTCATGATTTATGTACCATTGGATAGCTAAAGAAATTCCCTTTCCAAAAATGTATAGTTTTACTGGTATATCTCAACTTTTAAAAATGCAGACTTTGATAGGTCTAGGACGCTCCGTTTAGCAGTAAATCGAGTTTAAAGAAAAGTTAACTTCAAATGGCCATAACTTCCACAGTTTTGCTCCGATTTTCATGATTTATGTACCACTGGATAGCTAAAGAAATTCCCTTTCCAAAAATGTATAGTTTTACTGGTATATCTCAACTTTTAAAAATGCAGACTTTGATAGGTCTAGGACGCTCCGTTTAGCAGTAAATCGAGTTTAAAGAAAAGTTAACTTCAAATGGCCATAACTTCCACAGTTTTGCTCCGATTTTCATGATTTATGTACCATTGGATAGCTAAAGAAATTCCCTTTCCAAAAATGTATAGTTTTACTGGTATATCTCAACTTTTAAAAATGCAGACTTTGATAGGTCTAGGACGCTCCGTTTAGCAGTAAATCGAGTTTAAAGAAAAGTTAACTTCAAATGGCCATAACTTCCACAGTTTTGCTCCGATTTTCATGATTTATGTACCATTGGATAGCTAAAGAAATTCCCTTTCCAAAAATGTATAGTTTTACTGGTATATCTCAACTTTTAAAAATGCAGACTTTGATAGGTCTAGGACGCTCCGTTTAGCAGTAAATCGAGTTTAAAGAAAAGTTAACTTCAAATGGCCATAACTTCCACAGTTTTGCTCGGATTTTCATGATTTATGTACCATTGGATAGCTAAAGAAATGCCATTTCCAAAAATGTATAGTTTTACTGGTATATCTCAACTTTTAAAAATGCAGACTTTGATAGGTCTAGGACGCTCCGTTTAGCAGTAAATCGAGTTTAAAGAAAAGTTAACTTCAAATGGCCATAACTTCCACAGTTTTGCTCCGATTTTCATGATTTATGTACCATTGGATAGCTAAAGAAATTCCCTTTCCAAAAATGTATAGTTTTACTGGTATATCTCAACTTTTAAAAATGCAGACTTTGATAGGTCTAGGACGCTCCGTTTAGCAGTAAATCGAGTTTAAAGAAAAGTTAACTTCAAATGGCCATAACTTCCACAGTTTTGCTCGGATTTTCATGATTTATGTACCATTGGATAGCTAAAGAAATGCCCTTTCCAAAAATGTATAGTTTTACTGGTATATCTCAACTTTTAAAAATGCAGACTTTGATAGGTCTAGGACGCTCCGTTTAGCAGTAAATCGAGTTTAAAGAAAAGTTAACTTCAAATGGCCATAACTTCCACAGTTTTGCTCCGATTTTCATGAGTTATGTACCACTGGATAGCTAAAGAAATTCCCTTTCCAAAAATGTATAGTTTTACTGGTATATCTCAACTTTTAAAAATGCAGACTTTGATAGGTCTAGGACGCTCCGTTTAGCAGTAAATCGAGTTTAAAGAAAAGTTAACTTCAAATGGCCATAACTTCCACAGTTTTGCTCCGATTTTCATGATTTATGTACCATTGGATAGCTAAAGAAATGCCCTTTCCAAAAATGTATAGTTTTACTGGTATATCTCAACTTTTAAAAATGCAGACTTTGATAGGTCTAGGACGCTCCGTTTAGCAGTAAATCGAGTTTAAAGAAAAGTTAACTTCAAATGGCCATAACTTCCACAGTTTTGCTCGGATTTTCATGATTTATGTACCATTGGATAGCTAAAGAAATGCCCTTTCCAAAAATGTATAGTTTTGCTGGTATATCTCAACTTTTAAAAATGCAGACTTTGATAGGTCTAGGACGCTCCGTTTAGCAGTAAATCGAGTTTAAAGAAAAGTTAACTTCAAATGGCCATAACTTCCACAGTTTTGCTCCGATTTTCATGATTTATGTACCATTGGATAGCTAAAGAAACTCCCTTTCCAAAAATGTATAGTTTTACTGGTATATCTCAACTTTTAAAAATGCAGACTTTGATAGGTCTAGGACGCTCCGTTTAGCAGTAAATCGAGTTTAAAGAAAAGTTAACTTCAAATGGCCATAACTTCCACAGTTTTGCTCCGATTTTCATGATTTATGTACCATTGGATAGCTAAAGAAACTCCCTTTCCAAAAATGTATAGTTTTACTGGTATATCTCAACTTTTAAAAATGCAGACTTTGATAGGTCTAGGACGCTCCGTTTAGCAGTAAATCGAGTTTAAAGAAAAGTTAACTTCAAATGGCCATAACTTCCACAGTTTTGCTCCGATTTTCATGAGTTATGTACCACTGGATAGCTAAAGAAATTCCCTTTCCAAAAATGTATAGTTTTACTGGTATATCTCAACTTTTAAAAATGCAGACTTTGATAGGTCTAGGACGCTCCGTTTAGCAGTAAATCGAGTTTAAAGAAAAGTTAACTTCAAATGGCCATAACTTCCACAGTTTTGCTCGGATTTTCATGATTTATGTACCATTGGATAGCTAAAGAAATGCCCTTTCCAAAAATGTATAGTTTTACTGGTATATCTCAACTTTTAAAAATGCAGACTTTGATAGGTCTAGGACGCTCCGTTTAGCAGTAAATCGAGTTTAAAGAAAAGTTAACTTCAAATGGCCATAACTTCCACAGTTTTGCTCCGATTTTCATGAGTTATGTACCACTGGATAGCTAAAGAAATTCCCTTTCCAAAAATGTATAGTTTTACTGGTATATCTCAACTTTTAAAAATGCAGACTTTGATAGGTCTAGGACGCTCCGTTTAGCAGTAAATCGAGTTTAAAGAAAAGTTAACTTCAAATGGCCATAACTTCCACAGTTTTGCTCCGATTTTCATGATTTATGTACCATTGGATAGCTAAAGAAATTCCCTTTCCAAAAATGTATAGTTTTACTGGTATATCTCAACTTTTAAAAATGCAGACTTTGATAGGTCTAGGACGCTCCGTTTAGCAGTAAATCGAGTTTAAAGAAAAGTTAACTTCAAATGGCCATAACTTCCACAGTTTTGCTCCGATTTTCATGATTTATGTAAAGGGTGTTTTTTTTAGGGGTATAGAACTTCGAATTGAAATAAAATACAAGAAAATCGTTTTAAGGTCTATAAATTTGGCTTTGTTGGAAGGATAATTTTATGCCATTAAAGCTTAAATATGATTTCGGGCATGTGGCCGCCGCGGCTGGCTCGAATAAGGCCAATTCTACAGGTCCAATTTTCAACCACTTTTTCGAGCATATGGGGCCGTATGTCGGCAATAACGCCACGAATGTTGGCTTCCAATTCCCCTAACGTTTCTGGTTTGTTGGTGTAGACGAGCGACTTCACATATCCCCAAAGAAAATAATCCAATGGTGTCAAATTGTACGACCTTGGTGGCCAATTGACAGGTCCATTCCGCAAAATTATGCGCTCATCGAATGTTTCCTTCAATAAATCGATTGTGACGTGCGCTGTGTGGCATGTAGCGCCGTCTTGTTGGAACCACAACTCATCCACATTCATGCCATCCAATTCGGGAACAAAATAGTCGGTTATCATGGCTCTATACCGGTCTCCATTAACGGTAGCTGCCTCTCCAGCATTATTGCGGAAGAAGTATGGCCCAATGACTCCACCAGCCCATAGAGCACACCAAACAGTCAGTTTTTGTGGATGTAATGGCGTTTCAAGGGTCTCATGTGGATTCTCTTCACTCCAAATGCGGCAATTTTGCTTGTTGACGTAGCCATTCAACCAAAAATGAGCCTCATCACTGAACAAAATTTTGCGATGAAAATCAGCATCGAAATCAATCTCATTTTCGGCCCATACACCAAAATCACGACGCATTGCATGGTCTCGCGGCTTTAATTCTTGCACAAGCTGGATCTTGTAAGGTCGCAAGCCAAGATCTTTGCGCAAAATCTTCCATAAAGTTGATGGACAAAGCTCCAATTGCTGTGCACGGTGGCGAATCGATTCATTCGGGTCCTCTTCAACACTTTGCTCTACAGCGGCAATTGTTTCTTCGCTGCGCACTGTTCGACGTCTCTGCGGATGCGTATTATCACATAGAGTAAACGTAGTGCGAAAACGATCCATGGTTAACCGAATTAATTGCTCTGATGGACGATTATGTCGACCATAAAATGGACGGAGCTCACGGTAAACTTCGCGAACTGAACCATTATTTTCGAAATAAATTTGCACGAATTGCAAGCGTTGTTCTTTTGTCAACCTGTTCATGATGAAATGGCAAACCAAACTGAACATAAATGACATTAGAGTTGCGAGATTTGACCACAAAATGCCAGTTTTATCTCTATTCGAAAAACAAACCTGTAAAAAAAACACCCTATACCATTGGATAGCTAAAGAAATTCCCTTTCCAAAAATGTATAGTTTTACTGGTATATCTCAACTTTTAAAAATGCAGACTTTGATAGGTCTAGGACGCTCCGTTTAGCAGTAAATCGAGTTTAAAGAAAAGTTAACTTCAAATGGCCATAACTTCCACAGTTTTGCTCCGATTTTCATGATTTATGTACCATTGGATAGCTAAAGAAATTCCCTTTCCAAAAATGTATAGTTTTACTGGTATATCTCAACTTTTAAAAATGCAGACTTTGATAGGTCTAGGACGCTCCGTTTAGCAGTAAATCGAGTTTAAAGAAAAGTTAACTTCAAATGGCCATAACTTCCACAGTTTTGCTCCGATTTTCATGATTTATGTACCATTGGATAGCTAAAGAAATTCCCTTTCCAAAAATGTATAGTTTTACTGGTATATCTCAACTTTTAAAAATGCAGACTTTGATAGGTCTAGGACGCTCCGTTTAGCAGTAAATCGAGTTTAAAGAAAAGTTAACTTCAAATGGCCATAACTTCCACAGTTTTGCTCCGATTTTCATGATTTATGTACCACTGGATAGCTAAAGAAATTCCCTTTCCAAAAATGTATAGTTTTACTGGTATATCTCAACTTTTAAAAATGCAGACTTTGATAGGTCTAGGACGCTCCGTTTAGCAGTAAATCCAGTTTAAAGAAAAGTTAACTTCAAATGGCCATAACTTCCACAGTTTTGCTCCGATTTTCATGATTTATGTACCATTGGATAGCTAAAGAAATTCCCTTTCCAAAAATGTATAGTTTTACTGGTATATCTCAACTTTTAAAAATGCAGACTTTGATAGGTCTAGGACGCTCCGTTTAGCAGTAAATCGAGTTTAAAGAAAAGTTAACTTCAAATGGCCATAACTTCCACAGTTTTGCTCCGATTTTCATGATTTATGTACCATTGGATAGCTAAAGAAATTCCCTTTCCAAAAATGTATAGTTTTACTGGTATATCTCAACTTTTAAAAATGCAGACTTTGATAGGTCTAGGACGCTCCGTTTAGCAGTAAATCGAGTTTAAAGAAAAGTTAACTTCAAATGGCCATAACTTCCACAGTTTTGCTCCGATTTTCATGATTTATGTACCACTGGATAGCTAAAGAAATTCCCTTTCCAAAAATGTATAGTTTTACTGGTATATCTCAACTTTTAAAAATGCAGACTTTGATAGGTCTAGGACGCTCCGTTTAGCAGTAAATCGAGTTTAAAGAAAAGTTAACTTCAAATGGCCATAACTTCCACAGTTTTGCTCCGATTTTCATGATTTATGTACCATTGGATAGCTAAAGAAATTCCCTTTCCAAAAATGTATAGTTTTACTGGTATATCTCAACTTTTAAAAATGCAGACTTTGATAGGTCTAGGACGCTCCGTTTAGCAGTAAATCGAGTTTAAAGAAAAGTTAACTTCAAATGGCCATAACTTCCACAGTTTTGCTCCGATTTTCATGATTTATGTACCATTGGATAGCTAAAGAAATTCCCTTTCCAAAAATGTATAGTTTTACTGGTATATCTCAACTTTTAAAAATGCAGACTTTGATAGGTCTAGGACGCTCCGTTTAGCAGTAAATCGAGTTTAAAGAAAAGTTAACTTCAAATGGCCATAACTTCCACAGTTTTGCTCGGATTTTCATGATTTATGTACCATTGGATAGCTAAAGAAATGCCCTTTCCAAAAATGTATAGTTTTGCTGGTATATCTCAACTTTTAAAAATGCAGACTTTGATAGGTCTAGGACGCTCCGTTTAGCAGTAAATCGAGTTTAAAGAAAAGTTAACTTCAAATGGCCATAACTTCCACAGTTTTGCTCCGATTTTCATGATTTATGTACCATTGGATAACTAAAGAAACTCCCTTTCCAAAAATGTATAGTTTTACTGGTATATCTCAACTTTTAAAAATGCAGACTTTGATAGGTCTAGGACGCTCCCGTTTAGCAGTAAAATCGAGTTTAAAGAAAAGTTAACTTCAAATGGCCATAACTTCCACAGTTTTGCTCCGATTTTCATGATTTATGTACCATTGGATAGCTAAAGAAACTCCCTTTCCAAAAATGTATAGTTTTACTGGTATATCTCAACTTTTAAAAATGCAGACTTTGATAGTCTAGGACGCTCCGTTTAGCAGTAAATCGAGTTTAAAGAAAAGTTAACTTCAAATGGCCATAACTTCCACAGTTTTGCTCCGATTTTCATGATTTATGTACCATTGGATAGCTAAAGAAACTCCCTTTCCAAAAATGTATAGTTTTACTGGTATATCTCAACTTTTAAAAATGCAGACTTTGATAGGTCTAGGACGCTCCGTTTAGCAGTAAATCGAGTTTAAAGAAAAGTTAACTTCAAATGGCCATAACTTCCTTCAGTTTTGCTCCGATTTTCATGATTTATGTACCATTTGGATAGCTAAAGAAATTCCCTTTCCAAAAATGTATAGTTTTACTGGTATATCGCAACTTTTAAAAATGCAGACTTTGATAGGTCTAGGACGCTCCGTTTAGCAGTAAATCGAGTTTAAAGAAAAGTTAACTTCAAATGGCCATAACTTCCACAGTTTTTGCTCCGATTTTCATGATTTATGTACCACTGGATAGCTAAAGAAAATTCCCTTTCCAAAAATGTATAGTTTTACTGGTATATCTCAACTTTTAAAAATGCAGACTTTGATAGGTCTAGGACGCTCCGTTTAGCAGTAAATCGAGTTTAAAGAAAAGTTAACTTCAAATGGCCATAACTTCCACAGTTTTGCTCCGATTTTCATGATTTATGTACCATTGGATAGCTAAAGAAATTCCCTTTCCAAAAATGTATAGTTTTACTGGTATATCTCAACTTTTAAAAATGCAGACTTTGATAGGTCTAGGACGCTCCGTTTAGCAGTAAATCGAGTTTAAAGAAAAGTTAACTTCAAAATGGCCATAACTTCCACAGTTTTTCTCCGATTTTCATGATTTATGTACCATTGGATAGCTAAAGAAATTCCCTTTCCAAAAATGTATAGTTTTTACTGGTATATCTCAACTTTTAAAAATGCAGACTTTGATAGGTCTAGGACGCTCCGTTTAGCAGTAAATCGAGTTTAAAGAAAAGTTAACTTCAAATGGCCATAACTTCCACAGTTTTGCTCCGATTTTCATGATTTATGTACCACTGGATAGCTAAAGAAATTCCCCTTTCCAAAAATGTATAGTTTTACTGGTATATCTCAACTTTTAAAAAATGCAGACTTTGATAGGTCTAGGACGCTCCGTTTAGCAGTAAAATCGAGTTTAAAGAAAAGTTAACTTCAAATGGCCATAACTTCCACAGTTTTGCTCCGATTTTCATGATTTATGTACCATTGGATAGCTAAAGAAATTCCCTTTCCAAAAATGTATAGTTTTACTGGTATATCTCAACTTTTAAAAATGCAGACTTTGATAGGTCTAGGACGCTCCGTTTAGCAGTAAATCGAGTTTAAAGAAAAGTTAACTTCAAATGGCCATAACTTCCACAGTTTTGCTCCGATTTTCATTATTTATGTACCATTGGATAGCTAAAGAAATTCCCTTTCCAAAAATGTATAGTTTTACTGGTATATCTCAACTTTTAAAAATGCAGACTTTGATAGGTCTAGGACGCTCCTTTTAGCAGTAAATCGAGTTTAAAGAAAAGTTAACTTCAAATGGCCATAACTTCCACAGTTTTGCTCCGGATTTTCATGATTTATGTACCATTGGATAGCTAAAGAAAATTCCCTTTCCAAAAATGTATAGTTTTGACTGGTATATCTCAACTTTTAAAAATGCAGACTTTGATAGGTCTAGGACGCTCCGTTTAGCAGTAAATCGAGTTTAAAGAAAAGTTAACTTCAAATGGCCATAACTTCCACAGTTTTGCTCCGGATTTTCATGATTTATGTACCATTGGATAGCTAAAGAAATTCCCTTTCCAAAAATGTATAGTTTTTAGCTGGTATATCTCAACTTTTAAAAATGCAGACTTTGATAGGTCTAGGACGCTCCGTTTAGCAGTAAATCGAGTTTAAAGAAAAGTTAACTTCAAATGGCCATAACTTCCACAGTTTTGCTCCGATTTTCATGATTTATGTACCACTGGATAGCTAAAGAAATTCCCTTTCCAAAAATGTATAGTTTTACTGGTATATCTCAACTTTTAAAAATGCAGACTTTGATAGGTCTAGGACGCTCCGTTTAGCAGTAAATCGAGTTTTAAAGAAAAGTTAACTTCAAATGGCCATAACTTCCACAGTTTTGCTCCGATTTTCATGATTTATGTACCATTGGATAGCTAAAGAAATTCCCTTTCCAAAAATGTATAGTTTTACTGGTATATCTCAACTTTTAAAAATGCAGACTTTGATAGGTCTAGGACGCTCCGTTTAGCAGTAAATCGAGTTTAAAGAAAAGTTAACTTCAAATGGCCATAACTTCCACAGTTTTGCTCCGATTTTCATGATTTATGTACCATTGGATAGCTAAAGAAATTCCCTTTCCAAAAATGTATAGTTTTACTGGTATATCTCAACTTTTAAAAATGCAGACTTTGATAGGTCTAGGACGCTCCGTTTAGCAGTAAATCGAGTTTAAAGAAAAGTTAACTTCAAATGGCCATAACTTCCACAGTTTTGCTCGATTTTCATGATTTATGTACCACTGGATAGCTAAAGAAATTCCCTTTCCAAAAATGTATAGTTTTTACTGGTATATCTCAACTTTTAAAAATGCAGACTTTGATAGGTCTAGGACGCTCCGTTTAGCAGTAAATCGAGTTTAAAGAAAAGTTAACTTCAAATGGCCATAACTTCCACAGTTTTGCTCCGATTTTCATGATTTATGTACCATTGGATAGCTAAAGAAATTCCCTTTCCAAAAATGTATAGTTTTACTGGTATATCTCAACTTTTAAAAATGCAGACTTTGATAGGTCTAGGACGCTCCGTTTAGCAGTAAATCGAGTTTAAAGAAAAGTTAAACTTCAAATGGCCATAACTTCCCACAGTTTTGCTCCGATTTTCATGATTTATGTACCATTGGATAGCTAAAGAAATTCCCTTTCCAAAAATGTATAGTTTTTACTGGTATATCTTCAACTTTTAAAAATGCAGACTTTGATAGGTCTAGGACGCTCCGTTTAGCAGTAAATCGAGTTTAAAGAAAAGTTAACTTCAAATGGCCATAACTTCCACAGTTTTGCTCGGATTTTCATGATTTATGTACCACTGGATAGCTAAAGAAACTCCCTTTCCAAAAATGTATAGTTTTACTGGTATATCTCAACTTTTAAAAATGCAGACTTTGATAGGTCTAGGACGCTCCGTTTAGCAGTAAATCGAGTTTAAAGAAAAGTTAACTTCAAATGGCCATAACTTCCACAGTTTTGCTCCGATTTTCATGATTTATGTACCATTGGATAGCTAAAGAAATTCCCTTTCCAAAAATGTATAGTTTTACTGGTATATCTCAACTTTTAAAAATGCAGACTTTGATAGGTCTAGGACGCTCCGTTTTAGCAGTAAATCGAGTTTAAAGAAAAAGTTAACTTCAAATGGCCATAACTTCCACAGTTTTGCTCGGATTTTCATGATTTATGTACCACTGGATAGCTAAAGAAACTCCCTTTCCAAAAATGTATAGTTTTACTGGTATATCTCAACTTTTAAAAATGCAGACTTTGATAGGTCTAGGACGCTCCGTTTAGCAGTAAATCGAGTTTAAAGAAAAGTTAACTTCAAAATGGCCATAACTCTCACAGTTTTGCTCCGATTTTCATGATTTATGTACCATTGGATAGCTAAAGAAATTCCCTTTCCAAAAATGTATAGTTTTACTGGTATATCTCAACTTTTAAAAATGCAGACTTTGATAGGTCTAGGACGCTCCGTTTAGCAGTAAATCGAGTTTAAAGAAAAGTTAACTTCAAATGGCCATAACTTCCACAGTTTTGCTCCGATTTTCATGATTTATGTACCATTGGATAGCTAAAGAAATTCCCTTTCCAAAAATGTATAGTTTTACTGGTATATCTCAACTTTTAAAAATGCAGACTTTGATAGGTCTAGGACGCTCCGTTTAGCAGTAAATCGAGTTTAAAGAAAAGTTAACTTCAAATGGCCATAACTTCTCACAGTTTTGCTCCGATTTTCATGATTTATGTACCATTGGATAGCTAAAGAAATTCCCTTTCCAAAAATGTATAGTTTTACTGGTATATCTCAACTTTTAAAAATGCAGACTTTGATAGGTCTAGGACGCTCCGTTTAGCAGTAAATCGAGTTAAAGAAAAGTTAACTTCAAATGGCCATAACTTCCACAGTTTTGCTCCGATTTTCATGATTTATGTACCATTGGATAGCTAAAGAAATTCCCTTTCCAAAAATGTATAGTTTTTACTGGTATATCTCAACTTTTAAAAATGCAGACTTTGATAGGTCTAGGACGCTCCGTTTAGCAGTAAATCGAGTTTAAAGAAAAGTTAACTTCAAATGGCCATAACTTCCACAGTTTTGCTCCGATTTTCATGATTTATGTACCACTGGATAGCTAAAGAAATTCCCTTTCCAAAAATGTATAGTTTTACTGGTATATCTCAACTTTTAAAAATGCAGACTTTGATAGGTCTAGGACGCCTCCGTTTAGCAGTAAAATCGAGTTTAAAGAAAAGTTAACTTCAAATGGCCATAACTTCCACAGTTTTGCTCCGATTTTTCATGATTTATGTACCATTGGATAGCTAAAGAAATTCCCTTTCCAAAAATGTATAGTTTTACTGGTATATCTCAACTTTTAAAAATGCAGACTTTGATAGGTCTAGGACGCTCCGTTTAGCAGTAAATCGAGTTTAAAGAAAAGTTAACTTCAAATGGCCATAACTTCCACAGTTTTGCTCCGATTTTCATGATTTATGTACCACTTGGATAGCTAAAGAAACTCCCTTTCCAAAAATGTATAGTTTTTACTGGTATATCTCAACTTTTAAAAATGCAGACTTTGATAGGTCTAGGACGCTCCGTTTAGCAGTAAATCGAGTTTAAAGAAAAGTTAACTTCAAATGGCCATAACTTCCAACAGTTTTGCTCCGATTTTCATGATTTATGTACCATTGGATAGCTAAAGAAATTCCCTTTCCAAAAATGTATAGTTTTTACTGGTATATCTCAACTTTTAAAAATGCAGACTTTGATAGGTCTAGGACGCTCCGTTTAGCAGTAAATCGAGTTTAAAGAAAAGTTAACTTCAAATGGCCATAACTTCCACAGTTTTGCTCCGATTTTCATGATTTATGTACCATTGGATAGCTAAAGAAATGCCCTTTCCAAAAATGTATAGTTTTACTGGTATATCTCAACTTTTAAAAATGCAGACTTTGATAGGTCTAGGACGCTCCGTTTAGCAGTAAATCGAGTTTAAAGAAAAGTTAACTTCAAATGGCCATAACTTCCACAGTTTTGCTCCGATTTTCATGATTTATGTACCATTGGATAGCTAAAGAAACTCCCTTTCCAAAAAATGTATAGTTTTACTGGTATATCTCAACTTTTAAAAATGCAGACTTTGATAGGTCTAGGACCGCTCCGTTTAGCAGTAAATCGAGTTTAAAGAAAAGTTAACTTCAAATGGGCCATAACTTCCACAGTTTTGCTCGGATTTTCATGATTTATGTACCATTGGATAGCTAAAGAAATGCCCTTTCCAAAAATGTATAGTTTTTGCTGGTATATCTCAACTTTTAAAAAATGCAGACTTTGATAGGTCTAGGACGCTCCGTTTAGCAGTAAATCGAGTTTAAAGAAAAGTTAACTTCAAATGGCCATAACTTCCACAGTTTTGCTCGATTTTCATGATTTATGTACCATTGGATAGCTAAAGAAATGCCCTTTCCAAAAATGTATAGTTTTGCTGGTATATCTTCAACTTTTAAAAATGCAGACTTTGATAGGTCTAGGGACGCTCCGTTTAGCAGTAAATCGAGTTTAAAGAAAAGTTAACTTCAAATGGCCATAACTTCCACAGTTTTGCTCGATTTTCATGATTTATGTACCATTGGATAGCTAAAGAAATGCCCTTTCCAAAAATGTATAGTTTTACTGGTATATCTCAACTTTTAAAAATGCAGACTTTGATAGGTCTAGGACGCTCCGTTTAGCAGTAAATCGAGTTTAAAGAAAAGTTAACTTCAAATGGCCATAACTTCCCACAGTTTTGCTCGGATTTTCATGATTTATGTACCATTGGATAGCTAAAGAAATGCCCTTTCCAAAAATGTATAGTTTTGCTGGTATATCTCAACTTTTAAAAATGCAGACTTTGATAGGTCTAGGACGCTCCCGTTTAGCAGTAAATCGAGTTTAAAGAAAAGTTAACTTCAAATGGCCATAACCTTTCCACAGTTTTGCTCCGATTTTCATGATTTATGTACCATTGGATAGCTAAAGAAACTCCCTTTCCAAAAATGTATAGTTTTTACTGGTATATCTCAACTTTTAAAAATGCAGACTTTGATAGGTCTAGGACGCTCCGTTTAGCAGTAAATCGAGTTTAAAGAAAAGTTAACTTCAAATGGCCATAACTTCCACAGTTTTGCTCGGATTTTCATGATTTATGTACCATTGGATAGCTAAAGAAATGCCCTTTTCCCAAAATGTATAGTTTTGCTGGTATATCTCAACTTTTAAAAATGCAGACTTTGATAGGTCTAGGGACGCTCCGTTTAGCAGTAAATCGGAGTTTAAAGAAAAGTTAACTTCAAATGGCCATAACTTCCACAGTTTTGCTCCGATTTTCATGATTTATGTACCATTGGATAGCTAAAGAAACTCCCTTTCCAAAAATGTATAGTTTTTACTGGTATATCTCGAACTTTTAAAAATGCAGACTTTGATAGGTCTAGGACGCTCCGTTTAGCAGTAAATCGAGTTTAAAAGAAAAGTTAACTTCAATGGCCATAACTTCCACAGTTTTGCTCCGATTTTCATGATTTATGTACCATTGGATAGCTAAAGAAACT
>OX465294.1:0-19455 GCA_949987695.1 Merzomyia westermanni
TTCAGATAGCTTAAGAAGAGTATAACATTGAAGATGTTAGGGTAATTAAATAAATTTTTGAATGTAGTGAATAGATTATAGTAATTTACAAAAAAAATTTTAATTTTACAATGAAAATGTAATGTTTTAGTTAAACTATATAAATAGAAGTATAAATGGAATTTAACCATTAAAAGATAAAAGTTAGCAGCTTTTTCTTGATCCTCTTACTTCTTTAATTGGAGGATTTTATCTCAATTTTATCATTAACAATGATAAGCCTCTTTTTTGGCTTCAATTAAAATAAAATTGAATAAGGGTATAGTAAAAATAATTACCTAAAATTAGGTCGAAACTAAGTGCAATAAATCGCTTCATATTCAAGGTAATTAATTTTAAGGTAGATTGATAAATCAATATTTTTTGAATGCAAGTCAAATGTTATTTTTAACTACAACCCTATTTTATTTAAATAAATTATTGAGATCAGTTTAATATTCCTTGATTTCATTCATGATATAATCCAATAATTAAGATTAGAATAAATGTAATTGAGGTAATAGTTCATATTATGATATTTGATAATTTAATAATTATGATTATTGGTAAAATTAATGTGATTTCTACATCGAAAATTAAAAAAATAATTGTAATTAAAAAGAATCGTAGTGAAAAAGGTAATCGTGAAGATGATTTAGGATCAAATCCACATTCGAATGGTGAAGATTTTTCTCGATCTGAAATAGTTTTTTTTGATAAAATAGAAGCTAATGTTATAATTATTATTGTTATAATTATAGTAATTAATATTATAATAAAAATTAAATAAATTATCTAAACTACTTTAATCAGTAGACTTTATGATTGGAAGTCAAATATACGTTTTATATTATATAGATATTAACTAGTGATTATCTTCCTCATCAATAAATTGAAATATATAAGAATAATCATACAATATCAACAAAATGTCAATATCATGCTGCTGCTCTCGAATCCAAAATGATGATTTTTTGAAAAATGGTAGTTTAAATGACGAATTAAGCAAATTAATAAGAATGTAGTACCAATTAATACATGAATTCCATGGAATCCTGTAGCTATAAAAAATGTTGATCCATAAATTGAATCTGCAATTGTAAATGGAGCTTCTATATATTCATATGCTTGTAGAATTGAGAAATAGATACCTAACAGAATTGTGAAAAATAGTCCTTGAGAGGTTTGTGAATAATTATTTTCTACTAATCTATGGTGGGCTCATGTTACTGTTACACCGGATGTTAATAAAATTAATGTATTTAATAATGGAATTTGAAATGGGTTAAAAGGTTTAATTCCTATTGGAGGTCATGTAGTTCCTAATTCAATATTAGGGGTTAATCTTCTATGAAAGAAAGCTCAAAAAAATGATATAAAAAATAGTACCTCGGATAAAATAAATAAAATTATCCCTCATCGTATCCCTAGTGTAACAGATAAAGTATGTAATCCTTGGAATGTTCTTTCTCGTGAAATGTCTCGTCATCATTGATAGACAGTTAAAATTGTAATAATATTGCCTAATAAAAATAATGAAATATCATATTGATGAAATCATTTTACTAGACCTGAAACTGATGTTATAGCTCCAATAGCTCTTGTTAAAGGCCAAGGTCTGAAATTTACTAAATGAAAAGGGTGATTTCTATGTATTGTCATTTATACGTTATGTATATAATAAATTTAATTAATTTCTCTAGAGTATAAAGTTCTTAATACTGCAAATACATATGATTGAATAATTGCAACAGCTGATTCAAGAATTAATAATATGATTTGTCTAATTAATAGTAATAATAAAATTATGCTATTAATTGAAGATCCTGTGTTACCTAGTAATGTTAGTAATAAGTGACCTGCAATTATATTTGCAGTTAATCGAACTGCAAGAGTTCCTGGTCGAATAATATTTCTAATTGTTTCAATACATACTATAAAGGGTATAAGAATGTTTGGAGTTCCTTGAGGTACTAAGTGTGAAAATATATGTTGAGTTTTATTAATTCAACCATAAATTATAAAACATAATCATAAAGGTAGTGCTAAGGATAAGGTTAAAATTAGATGGCTTGATCTTGTGAAAATATATGGGAATAGCCCTATAAAATTATTCAATAAAATTATTGAAAATAATGAAATAAAAATAAATGTAGAACCGGGGTATCTATTTGGCCCTAGTAAATTTTTGAATTCTTTGTGTAAATTTATTAAAATAAAATTTCATATAATATGTCATCGGGCTGGTATTAATCAGTAAGTTGAAGGAATAATTAATAACCCTATAAATGTACTTAATCAATTTAATGATAAATTTAAAATTCTTGATGAAGGGTCAAATACAGAGAATAAATTAGTTATCATTTTCAATTTAATGATTTAATTAATAGTTTATTAAAATTATTAAATTTAGGTGTTTGATTAATTACTATATAATAGTTAATTATGTTAAATAAAATTAGTGTAAATGAAAAAATAATGAATAAAGTTAATCATCTAATAGGGGCTATTTGTGGAATTAAAAAATATTAATTAATTTAATAATTTTAGTTTGACATACTAATGTTATAAATTTAACTAATTTTTTTTTTCATTAGAAATAAGTGCTAATTTATTATTAAGTGGTTTAAGAGACCAATACTTGCTTTCAGTCATCTAATGATGAATTTAATATATTATTAATTCATTTAATAAAAATTTTAACAGGAATTCTTTCAATTACAATAGGTATAAATCTATGATTTGTACCACAAATTTCGGAGCATTGGCCATAAAATAATCCAGGACGATTTATTAAAAAATTAGTTTGATTTAATCGTCCTGGGGTACCGTCAATTTTTACACCAAGTGTCGGAATTGTTCAAGAATGGATTACATCTGCTGCGGTTACTAAAATTCGAATTTGTGAATTTATAGGTAAAATTACTCGATTGTCAACATCTAATAGTCGAAAATTGTCAAGGTTAATTTCATTAGTTGGAATTATATATGAATCAAACTCAACATTTATAAAATCTGAATATTCATAACTTCAATATCATTGATGGCCAATAGTTTTTAATGTAATTAATGGTTCATTAATTTCATCTAATAAATATAATAATCGAAGGGATGGAAGAGCAATAAATAATAACATAATTGTTGGAAGAATTGTTCAAATTAATTCAATTGTTTGACCATGTAATAAATTTCGATTTGTATATTTATTAAAAAATAATATAAATATTAAATATCTAACTAAAGTAGTAATTATTATTAAAATTATTAAAGTGTGATCATGAAAAAATGTTAATTGTTCTATTAAAGGAGAATTTCTATCTTGAAGTCCAAAAGTAGTTCATGTTGTCATTAATTCTAATAAAAGAAATATCTTTATATATGAAGCTTAAATCCATTGCACTATTCTGCCATATTAGAAATTATTTAGTAAAGGCAATTCAGAATAACTATGTTCAGCTGGTGGAGTATTTTGTAATCATTCAATTGAAGATCTTAATTGTATTGGGCACAAAACTATTCGTTTTGAAATTAAACTTTCTCAAATAATAAATAAAAACAATAAAATTCTTAATAAGGAAATAGATGATCCAATAGTGGAAATAATATTTCATGTTGTGTAAGCATCTGGGTAGTCTGAATATCGTCGAGGTATCCCTGTAAGGCCTAAGAAATGTTGAGGAAAAAAAGTTAGATTTACCCCAATAAATATAATAACGAATTGAGTTTTTAATCATTTAGGGTTTAAAGTTAATCCTGTAAATAAAGGGTATCAATGGACGAGTCCTGCCATAATCGCAAAAACTGCTCCTATAGATAAAACATAGTGAAAATGTGCAACTACATAATATGTATCATGTAGAATAATGTCAATTGATGAATTAGCTAATACTACTCCTGTTAATCCTCCAATAGTAAATAGAAAAACGAAACCTAAGGATCAAATTAATGCTGGTGAATATGATAATTGGGTTCCATGAAGAGTTGCTAATCAACTAAAGACTTTAATACCTGTAGGTACAGCAATAATTATAGTAACTGAAGTGAAATAAGCTCGTGTGTCTACATCTATTCCAACAGTAAATATATGATGAGCTCATACAATGAGCCCTAATAATCCAATTGCTATTATTGCATAGATTATTCCTAAAGAACCGAATGTTTCTTTTTTTCCTGATTCTTGACTAATAATATGAGAGATTATACCAAATCCAGGTAAAATTAAAATATAGACTTCTGGATGTCCAAAAAATCAAAATAAATGTTGGTATAAAATAGGGTCTCCTCCACCTGCTGGGTCAAAAAAAGATGTATTTAAATTTCGATCTGTTAATAATATCGTAATAGCTCCTGCTAGTACTGGTAAAGATAGCAAGAGTAAAAGAGCTGTTAAAATAACAGCTCATACAAATAAAGGTATTCGATCAAAAGTAATCCCTGTTGATCGTATATTAATAATTGTTGTGATAAAATTAATTGCTCCTAAAATAGAAGAGATTCCTGCTAAATGTAAAGAGAAGATAGTTAAATCTACAGAAGCCCCGGCATGAGCAGAAATAGATGAAAGGGGAGGATAAATTGTTCATCCTGTTCCAGATCCGTTTTCTACCATGCTTCTGACTAATAATAAAGTGATTGATGGCGGTAGTAGTCAAAAGCTTATATTATTTATTCGAGGAAATGCTATATCAGGAGCCCCTAGTATAAGAGGAATTAATCAATTTCCAAATCCTCCAATTATAATTGGTATTACTATAAAAAAAATTATTACAAATGCGTGAGATGTTACAATGACATTATAGATTTGATCATTTCCAATTAAAGCTCCTGGATGACCTAATTCAGTTCGAATTAAAATTCTTAATGAAGTTCCAATTATTCCTGCTCAAGCTCCAAAGATAAAATATAAAGTACCAATATCTTTATGATTTGTTGAAAATAACCATTGTTGCGAATATATGATTAAATGGCTGAATTTAGGCGATAGATTGTAAATCTATTTATAAGAGTATATCTTTTTAATCAAATTTAAGCTTTATAGTCACTAATGATAGTAGACTGCAATTCTAAAGGAGTAAATTTATTACTAAGGCTTAAAAGATTTTACTAGTATTTAAAGCTTTGAAGGCTATTAGTTTTTTTAACTTAAAGCCTTTACAAATTATTAGTAAAATAGAGGGTATATAATAGAAATTATGATTAAACCAAACGTTGAAATAAATGAAAAAATAAGTATAAATTTAATTGATATATTATTTATATTTATTTTAAAAAATCAGTTATTTTCGAAATAATTTAATATAAATGCAGCGAAACATAATCGTAGATAAAAAAATAATGTGATTAATGTTATAGTTGTTATAATTACTATTAATAAGTATTGATTATTTATAATTATTGATTGAATAACAATTCATTTTGGTAAAAATCCAAAAAATGGCGGTAACCCTCCTAAAGATAGTAAATTTAGTAATAGAATGAATTTTAAAATTTTAGAATTAAAAAAATTATTGAATAATTGATTTATATAAAAAATTTCGAAATTATTTAGTATAAAAATTAATCTAAAGGATAAAAATGAATAAAAACAAAAATATATAATTCATATTATTTCATTATTTTGTATAGCAGTTAGTATTCATCTTAAATGTCTAATTGATGAATAAGCTATTAATTTTCGTAAAGAAATTTGGTTAAATCCACCTAAGGAACCAACAATAATTGAGATAATAATAATAATGTTGATAAAAATTGTTTCAATTAAATAAGAAATTAATATCATAGGGGCAATTTTTTGTCATGTTATTAAAATTAAATTATTATTTCACGATAATCCTTCTATAACTGTTGGGAATCAGAAATGAAAGGGGGCTGATCCTCTTTTTAGTAATAGAGAAGAAATTATAATTAATTTATTGAAAATAAAATTAATTTGTAATGTCATTAAATTATTCAAAAATAATGTAATAATAGCAAATAAAAAAATTGAGGATGCAATTGCTTGAGTTAAAAAATATTTTAAAGAAGCTTCTGTAGATATTAAATTTTTATTATCTATTATTAGGGGGATAAAAGATAATAAATTAATTTCTAAACCTATTCAAGCTCTTAATCAAGAATTTGATGAAATTGTAATTATTGTTCTTATTATTAAAATTGAGAAGAATATAATTTTTGTAGAATTATTAAAAATTAAAAAGAAAAGGGTTATTACCTTTATAATTGGGGTATGAGCCCAGTAGCTTAATTAGCTTATCTTTTTATGGTTTGATTAAATAATTGTATTTTAGTGTATGATGCACAAAAGTTTTTGATACTTTTAGAAATAGTTTAATTCTATTAAATATAATGAATGTAATTATAATTACATAATTTATCCTATCAAGATAACCCTTTAATTTCAGGCAATTCATTAATGAATTATTAAATTTTGAGGGTTAACATGAATAATAAATAAAATTGAATTTTCTAGTTCATTTTTTACAATGAAAATTAATTTATTATAAATTTAATAGGTTATTTTTCATTGTAAAATTATGACCTATTTTTTTTTTTTTTTTTTTAACTTAGCCTTATTAATTACGTGTCACGGTATTAATTAATTATTAAATTTATTGTTTAATAATTAATATTAGTATTTTTAATATTGCTTAAGAATTATTAAGTAGATAATAAGAAATTCTAATATAGCCATTTCTGAGAGATAAAATCTCAACTTAATATAAATATATATATGTATATCGATTATTTATTTTTAATATCTTAATTTATAAAAATTTCTAATAATCGATTATAATAATAATAATCAAATTTTACAAAACTAATCTCTATTTCGGAATCTTAAGGGTTTTTACGACATAATTAATAGGCATCTATTAATTAATTAAATATTTATATATATATAGATATTTATTGATCTCTATAGTATATCTCTTGATTATCGTGAAATTTTTTATAAAAATAGATTAATTTTCATTATAATTAAAAATTTGAATGAAAATTAATTAATAATCATGGAATGTAAATTTAATTATCAACTATTTTTCAAAAATTTTGAAAAATTTTTAAAAATTCAGAAATTTTTTTTTAATAAAAAAAAAAAAAAAAACTTGAAAAATAGTTAATAATTTCGAAATTATTTTATTTTTAAAAAATTGTAAAAATAATTATTTATATGTTAAATTGTTCTATAAAAATTATGTCCTTAATTTTATTATTTATTATAAATTTAATATTATAATTAAATTTTAAGTTTTATTTAAATTAATTTGTCGAGATTAAATAAAATAATTTCGAAATTATTAACTATTTTTCAAGTTAAATTTTAATTATTTATGAATTTATTTTTTATAAATTTCAATAAGTTATTATTTATATTTTGATTAGGGGTTAAATATAAGAAATGATTTATTTAAATTTTTTTTTAAAATCTTACTAATTACGTGTCATGTTATTAATTAATTATTAAATTTATTATTTAATAATTAATATTAGTGTTTTTAATATTGCTTAAGAATTATTAAGTAGATAATAAGAAATTCTAATATAGCCATTTCTGAGAGATAAAATCTCAACTTAATATAAATATATATATGTATATCGATTATTTATTTTTAATATCTTAATTTATAAAAAATTTCTAATAATCGATTATAATAATAATAATCAAATTTTACAAAACTAATCTCTATTTCGGAATCTTAAGGGTTTTTACGACATAATTAATAGGCATCTATTAATTAATTAAATATTTATATATATATAGATATTTATTGATCTCTATAGTATATCTCTTGATTATCGTGAAATTTTTTATAAAAATAGATTAATTTTCATTATAATTAAAAATTTGAATGAAAATTAATTAATAATCATGGAATGTAAATTTAATTATCAACTATTTTTCAAAAATTTTGAAAAATTTTTAAAAATTCAGAAATTTTTTTTTAATAAAAAAAAAAAAAAAACTTGAAAAATAGTTAATAATTTCGAAATTATTTTATTTTTAAAAAATTGTAAAAATAATTATTTATATGTTAAATTGTTCTATAAAAATTATGTCCTTAATTTTATTATTTATTATAAATTTAATATTATAATTAAATTTTAAGTTTTATTTAAATTAATTTGTCGAGATTAAATAAAATAATTTCGAAATTATTAACTATTTTTCAAGTTAAATTTTAATTATTTATGAATTTATTTTTTATAAATTTCAATAAGTTATTATTTATATTTTGATTAGGGGTTAAATATAAGAAATGATTTATTTAAATTTTTTTTTAAAATCTTACTAATTACGTGTCATGTTATTAATTAATTATTAAATTTATTATTTAATAATTAATATTAGTGTTTTTAATATTGCTTAAGAATTATTAAGTAGATAATAAGAAATTCTAATATAGCCATTTCTGAGAGATAAAATCTCAACTTAATATAAATATATATATGTATATCGATTATTTATTTTTAATATCTTAATTTATAAAAATTTCTAATAATCGATTATAATAATAATAATCAAATTTTACAAAACTAATCTCTATTTCGGAATCTTAAGGGTTTTTACGACATAATTAATAGGCATCTATTAATTAATTAAATATTTATATATATATAGATATTTATTGATCTCTATAGTATATCTCTTGATTATCGTGAAATTTTTTATAAAAATAGATTAATTTTCATTATAATTAAAAATTTGAATGAAAATTAATTAATAATCATGGAATGTAAATTTAATTATCAACTATTTTTCAAAAAATTTTGAAAAATTTTTAAAAATTCAGAAATTTTTTTTTAATAAAAAAAAAAAAAAAACTTGAAAAATAGTTAATAATTTCGAAATTATTTTATTTTTAAAAAATTGTAAAAATAATTATTTATATGTTAAATTGTTCTATAAAAATTATGTCCTTAATTTTATTATTTATTATGAATTTAATATTATAATTAAATCTTTAAGTTTTATTTAAATTAATTTGTAATAAATAAATAAAATAATTTCGAAATTATTAACTATTTTTCAAATTAAATTTTAGTTATTTATTAATTTATTATTTGTAAATTTCAATAAGTTATTTTTTATATTTTAATTAGGGGTTAAATATAAGAAATAATTTATTTAATTTTTTTTTATAGGAGGTATTTTATTTTTAATTAAAAAATGTTATTAATTAATAATTATAATGGTATTTTATATTAATAGTTATTAAATTTATGTTTTATATTATGAATATTCTAATTTAAGAATTTCGAAATTATTAACTATTTTTTCAAATTAAATTTTAGTTATTTATTAAATTTATTATTTATAAATTTCAATAAATTATTTTTTATATTTTAATTAGGGGTTAAATATAAGAAATAATTTATTTAATTTTTTTTATGGGAGATATTTTATTTTTAATTAAAAAATGTTATTAATTAATAATTATAATGGTATTTATATTAATAGTTATTAAATTTATGTTTTATATTATGAATAATTTGTAATTTAAAAATTTCGAAATTTTTTTTTAAATTTATTTTTATAATTATGGTTAATAATTTCGAAATTTTTGTATTTTAAAAAATTGTAAAAATGATTATTTATATGTTAAATTGTTTTATAAAAATTTTATTTTTAATTTCATTATTTATTTAAATTTAATATTATAATTAAATTTTAAGTTTTATTTAAATTAATTTGTAGTAAATAAATAAAATAATTTCGAAATTATTAACTATTTTTCAAATTAAATTTTATTTATTTATTAATTTATTATTTATAAATTTCAATAAGTTATTTTTTATATTTTAATTAGGGGTTAAATATAAGAAATAATTTATTTAATTTTTTTTATAGGAGGTATTTTATTTTTAATTAAAAAATGTTATTAATTAATAATTATAATGGTATTTATATTAATAGTTATTAAATTTATGTTTTATATTATGAATATTCTAATTTAAGAATTTCGAAATTATTAACTATTTTTCAAATTAAATTTTAGTTATTTATTAATCTATTATTTATAAATTTCAATAAGTTATTTTTTATATTTTAATTAGGGGTTAAATATAAGAAATAATTTATTTAATTTTTTTTATGGGAGATATTTTATTTTTAATTAAAAAATGTTATTAATTAATAATTATAATGGTATTTATATTAATAGCTATTAAATTTATGTTTTATATTATGAATAATTTGTAATTTAAAAATTTCGAAATTTTTTTTTAAATTTATTTTTATAATTATGGTTAATAATTTCGAAATTTTTGTATTTTAAAAAATTGTAAAAATGATTATTTATATGTTAAATTGTTTTATAAAAATTTTATTTTTAATTTCATTATTTATTTAAATTTAATATTATAATTAAATTTTAAGTTTTATTTAAATTAATTTATAGTAAATAAATAAAATAATTTCGAAATTATTAACTATTTTTCAAATTAAATTTTATTCATTTATTAATTTATTATTTATAAATTTCAATAAGTTATTTTTTATATTTTAATTAGGGGTTAAATATAAGAAATGATTTATTTAAATTTTTATTGTGGGGGATATTTTATTTTTAATTAAAATATGTTATTAATTAATAATTGTAATTTTATTTATTTTAAATATTATAATTATAAATAATTTATTAAATTTGATTATTTACATTATATAATTTTTTATAAGAAATTAAATTTTATTAAAAGTTTATTAAAAGTTAAGTTTATTAAAAGTTAAGTTTATTAAGTTAAATTTTATTAAAAGTTAAATTTTATTAAAAGTTAAATTTTATTAAAAGTTAAATTTTATTAAAAGTTAAATTTTATTAAAAGTTAAATTTTGTTTTTAATTTATGTTATTAATTTAAAATTTAATTATGATAGAATTTTTATTTAAAATTAATAAAATTATATTTAAAAGTTTTATTTTGGCTTAAATTTTTGTTATGAATTTATTTTATATGTAAGTTTTTGCATGAATTTTTATTTATTTAAAAAATAAAATAAATTATAGTTTAATCTCAGTAATTAATTTTATAAATCAAAGAAATTTGGAATTAGTGATTTTTTTTTAGTATTGGTTAATTTTGTGCCAGCAGCCGCGGTTATACAAATTATACAAGTAAAAATTTTTTAGTGAAAGTAATTATAAAAAATAAATATAAATTTATTAGGTAAAATTTTAAATTTATTAAGTTTTAAATATATTATATGTTTATATAAAATCTTTTAAATTTTTGTATTAAACTAGGATTAGATACCCTATTATTAAAAATGTAATTTTAAACATTAAGGTAGTAGCAGTTATGTTCTTGAAACTTAAAAAATTTGGCGGTATTTTAGTCTATTCAGAGGAACCTGTTCTGTAATTGATAATCCACGATGTACCTTACTTAAATTTGTATTTCAGTTTATATACCGTCGTTATTAGAATATTTTATTAGAATAATAATTTTCAAAAATTTATAAATGAATTTATATCAGATCAAGGTGTAGCTAATATTTAAGTAGAAATGGGTTACAATAAAATTATTTAAATGAATTTAATTTTGAAATTATTAATGAAATTGGATTTGAAAGTAAAATTTTAAAGATAAAAAATTTGATTATAGCTCTAAAATATGTACACATCGCCCGTCGCTCTTACTTTTAAAGTAAGATAAGTCGTAACATAGTAGATGTACCGGAAGGTGTATCTAGAATGACAATTTAAAGCTTTTTAGTAAAGTATTTCATTTACATTGAAAAGATTTTTGTGCAAATCATTATAAATTGATTTATTATTTATTTATTAATTTATTTTGATTTTATTTGAATAAATTATTTTTATTAAAAATAATTATAAAAATATTTGTTTTAGTATAGTTTATTGAAAAAATAAATTTAATGATAGTTAATTTTGTATTGTGAAAGAATATTGAAAAATATTGAAAAATTTTTATATAAAAAGAAAAATTAATTATTTGTACCTTGTGTATCAGGGTTTATTAAATAATTAATATTTATTTATTAATCTCGATTTTATAAGAGTTAATAATTTATGAAAGTTAATATATTATAATTATTTTTGATAAATTATTGGAAATGAAATGTTATTCGTTTATAAAGGTATCTAGTTTTTTTAGAAATAAATTTAATTTATTAGTTTTTAATTTTATTTATTGATTTTATAAATGAATAAAATTAATAATTAAAATATTTTAAGGGATAAGCTTTAAAATAAATTATTATAAATTAATTAAATTTAGTTTGAAGGTATATGCATAGAATTAGCAATTATTATAAATTTTGTTATAAATTATTTTATAACATATATTATTTATTTATATTTTAATTTTTTATAAAAATTTTTTTTTTAATATTATTTTAAAATTAATAATGATGAAATTAGTATATTTTTTTTGTTTACATAATTTTGTTTGATAAGTTTATATAAAGAACTCGGCAAATATTTTACTCGCCTGTTTAACAAAAACATGTCTTTTTGAGTTATTTTTAAAGTCTAACCTGCCCAATGAATAATTTTTAATGGCCGCAGTATTTTGACTGTGCAAAGGTAGCATAATCATTAGTCTTTTAATTGAAGGCTGGTATGAATGGTTGGACGAAGTATAATCTGTTTCATATAAAATTTTTATAGAATTTTATATTTTAGTAAAAAAGCTAAAATTTTATTAAAAGACGAGAAGACCCTATAAATCTTTATTTTTTTTTTTATCTTTATTTTTTAGGTTTATTTTATTTTTATAATAAAAATTATTTTATTGGGGTGATATTAAAATTTAAATAACTTTTAATTTTATATAACATTAATTTATGATTTATTGATCCATTATATTAGTGATTATCAGAATAAGTTACTTTAGGGATAACAGCGTAATTTTTTTGGAGAGTTCATATTAATAAAAAAGTTTGCGACCTCGATGTTGGATTAAGATATAATTTAGGGGTAGTTGCTTAAATGATAAGTCTGTTCGACTTTTAAATTCTTACATGATCTGAGTTCAGACCGGCGTGAGCCAGGTTGGTTTCTATCTTTAATATGTTATAATATCTTAGTACGAAAGGACCAGATATTTAAATAATTATATTTTATTATAATTTGATTATTATTAAATTAACTATTTTGGCAGATTAGTGCATTAAATTTAGAATTTATATATGTAATAATAAATTACAAATAGTACTTGTTTTTTATAGAAATTATTTTAAGTTTTATTGGTAGATTAATATTAATTATTTCTGTTTTAGTTAGAGTTGCTTTTTTAACTCTTTTAGAACGAAAAATTTTGGGTTATATTCAAATTCGAAAAGGTCCAAATAAAGTTGGGTTAGTGGGAATTCCACAGCCTTTGTGCGATGCAATTAAATTATTTAGTAAAGAACAAACTTATCCTTTATTGTCTAATTACATTTCTTATTATTTTTCTCCTATTTTTTCATTATTTCTTTCTTTAATTGTTTGGTTATGTGTACCTTTATTTGTTAAATTATTTTCTTTTAATTTAGGGTTATTATTTTTTTTAAGTTGTACTAGTTTAGGTGTTTATACCGTTATGATTGCTGGATGATCTTCTAATTCTAATTATGCTTTATTGGGGGGATTGCGAGCAGTTGCTCAAACTATTTCTTATGAAGTTAGAATAGTTTTAATTATATTATCATTTGTTTTTTTGATTGGAAGATATAATATTTTAGATTTTTTTTATTATCAAAAATTTTTTTGGTTTTTATTAATTTTTTTTCCTCTTAGATTTATTTGATTTTGTATTTGTTTAGCTGAGACTAATCGTACTCCTTTTGATTTTGCTGAGGGTGAGTCTGAGTTGGTTTCTGGGTTTAATGTTGAATATAGAAGAGGTGGATTTGCATTAATTTTTATGGCAGAATATGCGATGATTTTATTTATAAGAATATTATTTAGTATTATTTTTTTAGGTTGTGATTTATTTAATTTAATATTTTATTTAAAATTAACTGTACTTTCTTTTGTGTTTATTTGAGTTCGTGGCACTTTACCTCGGTTTCGTTATGATAAGTTAATATATTTAGCTTGAAAATGTTTTTTGCCTATTTCTTTGAATTATTTATTATTTTTTATTGGTTTTAAATTGTTTTTATTGAATTTTATTTAGTTAATTATATTAAGTAAAGTTAATAGAAATTTATTTTCTATCTTATGTTTTCAAAACATATGCTTATTCAAGCTCATTAACTAATAAATTAAATTATCTCATCATTTATTAATTATTGGATTAATAATATAATATAAAAAGTATATTACTGTTAAAATTTGGCCAATTATAATGTAAGGAGTTTCTACTGGGCGTGATCCAATTCATGTTAATAAAATTACTGTTACAATTATAATTCAAAATAATATTTTATTGATTGGATAAAATTGGACCCCTCGGAAATTTCTTAAATGATAAAAAGGAAGAATTATTAAAATTAAAATTGATAATATTAATGCTATTACTCCTCCTAATTTATTAGGAATTGATCGTAGGATAGCATAGGCAAATAAAAAATATCATTCTGGTTGGATATGGATTGGTGTAATTAAAGGATTTGCTGGGATAAAATTATCTGGGTCTCCTAATAAGTATGGATTAATTAATGTTAGTAATATTAATAATGAAATTATAATAATGAATCCTACAATATCTTTATAGGAAAAATATGGGTGAAATGGGATTTTATCAATATTTGAATTTAATCCAATTGGGTTATTAGACCCTGTTTGATGTAAAAATAAAAGATGAATTAAAGTTATTGCTATTACAATAAATGGTAAAATGAAATGAAATGTGAAAAATCGAGTTAATGTAGCATTATCAATTGCAAACCCTCCTCATACTCATTGAACTAAATTTAATCCTAAATAAGGGATTGCTGATAATAAATTTGTAATTACTGTTGCACCTCAAAAAGATATTTGTCCTCATGGTAATACATATCCTATAAATGCTGTTGCTATAACTAAAAATAGAATTAATACTCCAATTAATCATGTAGGAGTAAATAAATAAGATATGTAATAAATTCCTCGTCCAATATGAAAATAGATACAGATAAAGAAAAATGATGCACCGTTGGCATGTAATGTTCGTAATAATCATCCATAATTTACATCTCGGCAAATGTGATTAATTCTATTAAAGGCTAAATTAATATCTGTAGAATAATGTATAGCTAAAAATAATCCTGTTATAATTTGAATTATTAAACATAATCCTAAAAGGGATCCAAAATTTCATCATGTTGAAATATTAATAGGTGTTGGTAAGTCAATTAATGCATTATTTGTAATTTTAAATAGGGGATGTTGGGTTCGTAGAGGTTTATTCATTAGTGGGTTGATCGAAGAGGTCCATAAAATATATTAGTAATTTTTACTACAGCAATTAATGTAATTAATAAATAATTTATTAATATAATTGTTATTATATTGGTAGGGTAGTTATATAATTTATTTAGAATGATTGAATTTTCATATAAGAATGTATTTAAATTGTAAATTGATTTTATTTCATTATTTTCGATAAAGTTTAAGGTATAAGTTTTATCTAATATTATTAAAATTAATATTATAATTAATAGTGTAATTATACATGAAATAAATAATTTTGTTGAAAATGAAAATATTTCATTTGATGCTAATGATGTTACATAAATAAATAAAACTAATATTCCTCCTAAAAAGATTAAGAATAGAATATATGAGAATCAAAATGTTTTATATAAGATACCTGTTAATATGCAAATTTGTAATGTTTGAATTAATAATATTAGACCTATTGCTAATGGGTGATTTATTTGAATAAAAATTATTCTAGAAATTAATGTTGTTATAATAAGATTTAATTGAATAATATCAAGAAATAGTTTATAAAAAAATATTAATTTTGGAGATTAATGATGAAGAAATTTCTTTTTTCTTGAAGTTTTAAAAAAGAAATTTATTTTTGATTTACAAGACCAATGTTTTTATTAAACTATTAAAACTAATGTTGATAATTTTATATTGAATATTGCCTTTTATTTTATTTTTCATTGGAGTTTTTGTTTTTATTTCTAATCGAAAACATTTGTTATCAATATTGTTGAGATTAGAATATATTGTATTGAGTTTATTTTTTATATTATTTTTGTATTTAAATTTAATGAATTATAGAAGATTTTTTAGTATTTTATTTTTAATTTTTAGAGTTTGTGAAGGTGTTTTAGGGCTTTCTATTTTAGTTTCATTAATTCGAACTCATGGTAATGATTATTTTCAATCTTTTAATTTATTGTAAAATATGTTAAAATTTATTTTTATATTAATTTTTATTTTTCCTATTTGTTTTATTAATAATTTTTTTTGAATGGTTCAAATTTTATTATTTATTATAATATTTATTATGATTATGTTTAATTATTGTTTAAATTATTTTGTTAAAATTTCTTACTTTATAGGTATTGATATTCTTTCAAATGGGTTGATTTTATTAAGAGTTTGAATTTGTGTTTTAATAATTAATGCAAGAAGTTTAATTAATATATCAAATAATTATGGAAATTTATTTTTATTTAATGTATTAATTCTTTTATTTTTTTTAATTTTAACATTTAGAAGAATAAATTTATTTTTATTTTATTTATTTTTTGAAAGTAGATTGATTCCTACATTATTTTTAATTTTAGGATGAGGTTATCAACCTGAGCGTTTACAAGCTGGAATTTATTTATTGTTTTATACTTTATTAGTTTCTTTACCAATATTAGTTGGAATTTTTTTTTTGTATAATAATAATATAAGTTTATGTTATTATTTGTTATCAAATTATTTAATTAATTATGATTTGTTATATTTATCTTTAATTTTATCTTTTTTAGTAAAAATACCTATATTTTTGGTTCATTTATGATTACCAAAAGCTCATGTTGAAGCACCTGTTTCAGGTTCAATAATTTTGGCTGGAATTATATTAAAATTGGGGGGGTATGGATTATTTCGAATTTTTTCTTTTTTGCAATTTAATGGATTGAAATATAATTATATTTTAATCAGAATTAGATTAATTGGAGGATTTTTGATTAGTTTAATTTGTTTACGTCAAACTGATTTAAAATCTTTAATTGCTTATTCTTCTGTTTCTCATATGGGGGTTGTTTTAAGAGGATTATTAACTTTAAATTATTGGGGATTGTGTGGGTCTTATGTTTTAATAATTGCTCATGGTCTTTGTTCTTCTGGGTTATTTTGTTTGGCCAATATTACTTATGAACGATTAGGAAGTCGTAGATTGTTAATTAATAAAGGGTTATTAAATTTTATGCCTTCAATAACTTTATGATGATTTTTATTAAGAATTTGTAATATATCAGCTCCTCCTTCTTTAAATTTAATAGGGGAGATTTCTTTATTAAATAGAATTATTAGTTGGTCTTTTATTAGAATAGTTATGTTATCTTTATTATCTTTTTTTGGGGCGGCTTATTCATTATATTTATATGCTTATACTCAACATGGAAAAAATTTTTCAGGGTTATATTCTTTTAGAGTTGGTAAAGTTCGTGAATATTTTCTTTTGTTTTTACATTGGTTTCCATTAAATATATTAATTTTGAAGAGAGATGTTTGTATACTTTGATTTTAATTAATTTAAATAGTTTAATAAAAATATTGACTTGTGATGTCAATGATATGATTTAATCATTTTGAATTATGAAGAATATATCAATTTGTAATATCGGATTTTTAGCATTAATTAAATTTAGATTAATTTTTTTTTTATTAAGTCTAAATTTTTTATTAAAAGATTTAAGTTATTTTTTAGAATGAGAAATTATTAGATTAAATTGTGTGAGAATTGTAATAACTTTTTTATTTGATTGAATAAGATTATTATTTATATCTTTTGTTTTAATAATTTCTTCTTTTGTAATTTATTATAGAAAAGAATATATAATAGGTGATTTAAATATAAATCGTTTTATTATATTAGTTTTTATATTTGTAATATCAATAATAATAATGATTATTTCTCCTAATTTAATTAGAATTTTGTTAGGATGAGATGGATTAGGATTAGTGTCTTATTGTTTAGTAATTTATTTTCAAAATATTAAATCTTTTCATGCTGGTATATTAACTATTTTATCAAATCGTGTTGGAGATGTTGCTTTTTTATTAGCAATTTCTTGAATATTAAATTATGGAAGTTGAAGATATATTTTTTATTTAGAATTTATGAAAAATGATTTTGAAATAAATATTGTATTAAGATTAGTAATATTAGCGGCTATAACTAAGAGAGCTCAAATTCCTTTTTCTTCTTGATTACCTGCAGCAATGGCTGCTCCAACGCCAGTATCTGCTTTAGTTCATTCTTCAACTTTAGTAACTGCTGGAGTATATTTATTAATTCGTTTTAATATTTTATTATTTAATTCTTTTTGAAGTCAATTACTATTATTATTGGCTGGATTAACTATATTTATAGCTGGATTAGGGGCAAATTTCGAATTTGATTTAAAGAAAATTATTGCTTTATCTACTTTAAGTCAATTAGGATTAATAATAAGAATTTTATCAATAGGTTTTATAAAATTAGCTTTTTTTCATTTATTAACTCATGCTTTATTTAAAGCATTATTATTTATGTGTGCTGGGGCTATTATTCATAATATAAATAATTCTCAAGATATTCGTTTAATAGGTAGATTGGGAATTATTATACCTATTACTAGTAGTTGTTTTAATATTTCAAATTTAGCTTTATGTGGTATACCTTTTTTAGCTGGTTTTTATTCTAAAGATATAATTTTAGAAGTGGTTTCAATAAGTTATATTAATTTATTTTCTTATTTTTTATATTATTTTTCAACGGGTTTAACAGTATGTTATTCTTTTCGATTAGTTTATTATTCTATAATTGGGGAATTAAACTGTGGTTCATTAAATATGTTAAATAATGAAGGTTGAGTTATACTTCGTGGGATGATGGGTTTATTAATTATAAGAATTATAGGAGGGAGAATATTAAGATGGTTATTGTTTAGAACTCCTTATATAATTTGTTTATCAGTTTATATAAAATTATTAACTATTTTTGTTTGCATTTTTGGAGGGTTATTTGGTTATATAATTTCTAATGTTTCTTTTTTTTATTTTAATAAATCTTTAAATAATTTCGAAATTATTAACTATTTTGGATCTATGTGATTTATACCTCATATTTCTACTTATGGTATTATTAGTTATCCTTTAATATTAGGTAATATTATTTATAAAACTTTTGATCAGGGTTGATCTGAATTTTTAGGTAGTCAAAATTTATATAATAATTTAATTAAGTATTCTCGTTTATTTTTTATATTTTATAATAATAATTTAAAGATTTATTTGATATTATTTGTTTTATGAATTATTATTTTATTTTTTATATTTTTATTTTA